>JAVDBV010059841.1:0-14430 GCA_032619315.1 Piper longum
GGGGGAAATTGACTCGAGTCCTGAAATTGACTCTATCGGAGGGAATCGAGGTAATAAGGCTAAATTTGCCTCGAATACTGAACTCAATCAAACTGGGCCCACAGGGGCATAAATCGAGTGATCTAAAATTCCTATGATGCATGCAAATGATGTACCCAAAAAAAATCCCAAACAGATACTAAACGTCGTAACGGCCTAAATCTAGGCCTAAAATCCTGTCTAATAGATAAAAACAAATCAGTATACCTCAGTATACACTAATAACTCATGATCTTATAATTTGCATGTCGGGCATACTCAGCCTCCGTAACATGTTCATATGGCTATTTAGGCCCATACTCATAATTAGAAACTAGTTTGGCTCGATCTCGCTCAAACCAACTCGATACTGACCCAAATAGGGAAAACTTAAATCGGGTAAAACCCTAACCCAAAAATGGGGTTTTACATGTTCATGGTATGTGTAAGTCAATTTCACCATCTCTCGTCTCATTGAAAACTCGATAAAATTATGTACATAGACTTGGGAAGGGATATATATAATAGGTTCAAAGGAAACTTGTGGTAGATGTAGTTTTCAAAATCATACTCAAGGGATCTCATCCTCAAGGTTTATTAATCCAAAAAACTACTCGACTAAATGGCCCGAGTCAAGTGGGATCTGATAAAACACGACTTAACCGGTCTTATAAATAATAATCAAATCACACATAATAGAGTGATAAATTAGGAAGCTCTAAGTGTGGTCTAATGCCTATGTGGCGATCTTCTACGCCGAATCTACACAAACAAATCTAAATACTAACGCCCATGTACACCCTATGAAGCATAAATGACATGATGGATAATTCAAAGAACACGAGGACAATCATGTATATTCTGATCAATCCAAACAATCATTAATCTTGTTGACAATATAATCATATACAACTATATGATACCAACAACATTTATGATAACACAAAGCAATAATAAAAAATACTAATCTATTAGCCTACTTGCTAACAATGATCTATATCTCGAATCAATTATGACGTCATTCTTACAATAACCTGGTAAGTAGTGAATAATTAAATGGCACCAAGACAATGCCATAACCAGATATGGAGAAATCTAGGGTTTCTAATCACACTTCAATTATCAATCAGCGCAACCATAATGATTATGGCTGATAATTAAACTAATACCAAATTGTTACAATTCAAGTATTCATTTATAATTATCTCAACAGTTCTTAAACCATCTTGCAACAAGCAAAGTACTAATTAATAAAAGTTTCATTTTTATGGTCCATCACACTTACTTAACAAACAAACCTAAATTCACATGCTTGCAATCAATCAATAATATAATCATAATGCTTATATTGAAATGAATTTAAATTAAATTGTATATCTAAGCTGCGGTTACGCTGCAATGACAGCGGTCACTATCAGTTGCCGCGAGGATGAGATGGCAACTGTGATTGCCGTCTTACAAGCAAAGTAGCCCAAGAGGAGTGGCTCACGGTGGCTAGAGTTGCCACTGGCTGGTGGCAAAGGCCAATCAAAAATAGCAAAATAAATAATAAAAATGAAAAGAAATAAAATAGAGCGAGCTCAACCTCGGTCGAATGATATGCTCTAAATACTTCTCACCCATCCAAAATCCTGTCTAACATGTCCTAACATGGAAAACGACCAAAATCTAATTTTACTGTCTACTGTAGATAAAAGAAAAAAATAAACTAGCATACTATTGTATATTCCGATAACTCATTTTTCCTTTTTTCTTAATGACGTTATCATTATATACTTGGGTACACATGACTCTTGTGGCTCACAACACACAGTCAGCCTTGGCTCAGTGCACGTGTTCT
Source organism: Piper longum (assembly GCA_032619315.1). Classification (NCBI taxonomy): domain Eukaryota; kingdom Viridiplantae; phylum Streptophyta; class Magnoliopsida; order Piperales; family Piperaceae; genus Piper; species Piper longum. The sequence continues at coordinate 1,859 of JAVDBV010059841.1, forward strand.
GAAATATACTCGACTTGAAAATAGTTAAACCAACCAGTTCACGAGTAGAAAACCCTTACCTGGATCATGGGTTTTACATTAGTGAATGATTGGTTAGTAGATTGATAGATCGTTTGACGGTTGATTGTTGCATAAAAATATAACGTCCAAAACCCTAAACCCCCAACCCCCAAATTGACCATTCCCCTTGTTGTCGATTGCTACTGTCGCCAAAACAATTGTCAATTGGTTCCTTGAGCCTTTTGGCGACTGCCGACATCATCGTAACATCTGCCAATAGCCGTCGTGTGCCTGTTAGCAATTTCCAACCACCTTTGCTGCTCCCTCTTTGCCTTTTCTTGCTTTTGGCCACCTTTTTCACCTTCACCAAGTGGTAATTCTATGGTTTTTTCATTGTTTTTCATTGTTTTTGTTTACGTCATGGCGAGTGGGAACTTCCACAAGGGACGTCCCATGAGGTCCAATGGTTGAAACACCTTGGAGGCCAAGAGCACACTGCCCTTTTGAGAGAAATAAAACCCTTACAATGGAGAATTTTGAGAAAAGGGTGATAGTCTATGAGCATGTGGTGGATATGGAGAACCTCAACAGCACAGCCGTGGATTCACCGCGCTCATGGAACTTTTGTTCCATGATCTCTACTCTACAGCCAAATATTGCACTTCCTCAAATCCAAGAATTCTACTTCATTATGGACAAGATCAACTTAGGAGCCAAGGTTGATGACCAAGAATTCCACCTCTAGTCAAGTTACATTGCCATGATTCTTGGAGTACTAGTTGAAGGAGACCGCTCCGCTCCTATTTTGATAATGTGACGACAACAATCATCTTGGAGAATTAAATCTTGGAGGATAAGTTGGTGGGTGTCGAGTATTTTATACTCTGGGCAAGTGCATGCATCAAATAAATAATAGAGTGATAAGTAGAGATCATTCCCTCAAGGATTTGTACATTTTTAACTTACTTTTGTTTAAGTGGATTCATTAACTAATTAATTAAAGTCAAAACAAAAATAGTGATTAACAAGAAGAGAGAGGAATAAAAAGTAAAAGATCTACTCTGACTCGATCAAGAATCAAGGCAAGGGCATCAAATAATAAAAAATAGTTATCGCTTAAACTACATTTACAACTAGTGAGTCAAAGCGCAAAGTTCTTTCAAGAATAGGATAGATCTAAGATGTTCCACTTCACCTAATTATCATACAATGCAAACTTATCACTTCTACTAGTTTATAATGAACATTTCTCGACACGATCGTAACATTTCTGATCCGGTTCTTAAGTGAACCGAAATTGGGGTGTTACAGAGGGTAAGGCCTACCTGCTAGCATCTACCCATATCCCTCTGAACCTCATCTATGTGACAATTCAACTACATGTACTCTCAAGAAACTCCATTCTAGGTCCTACAGTCATCCTAAGTTCTGCTATGAGTCTCTTGCAAAGTACGGTGATAACCTAATGAGCTGTACAGCTCACTATCGCTAGTCTAGATCCAACTCTCAGGTGTCCCTGTATAAGGAACTTAACCACTCACCGGATCCTAGTTGACGCAGTCTAAAGTTAAGTATCTCAATATGTTCTACAAGAGAACAACGATAGCTTCTATGACTCTCCTGAATACTATGGCTCTCGTGGCAATCTATGTAACCACTAACTATTTCTAAAGGAGAGCTCTCTGTATCGAACTGGAGGTGAGAACACCTGTATATATATAGTGTGTCTCAAGAAGTATGACAACATACTCTGCATGGGGCTGTAGTGTCTACATCTGGTCTGTGACATGTGCTCTAGTCAATGTATACTTATCTCAATCATCTGTACAACTGATAGCATAACTGATATATCTAGAGCGGTGAGTGGAAATACTCATGAGGAAACTCTACTATGTCTAACATACCTGGGCTATAGGAACCGAAACTAAGTCTCTTGAAAATTTGGTCACACTGGTCAAGAACTCTCGCTGGGTGACATATCATCCTCACAGGTGGTATTTGACACTAGGTAAATTGGAAAATCTACTAGGTTAAGAAAAATCTGCTGCATAGATATATCACTCAGATCTATGGTAAGTTCAATGTATCATGCAAATGGGAGGGGAGATGAAAATCCCTATGTAGCGTATTAAGTGGCCAAAATATCAGTAGGCCTATAGACTTATCTCAATGATCACCACGATTTGCTATGCCACAGGTGATCAGTTTGTGGAACAGTCAATCAATGACATATCTCATAAACGGCTCCTACATGGCTCTAGTTCAATCAGCTAACAATAGGAACATGTTTCTCTATACCGTTCTAGTCACACATTTCTAAACGGACGGGGTTCAAACGACCCAAAGAACCACGGTCTCTCCTCAAATCTACGGGGACTCATAGTGAGGTTCAACACGTGTCTCATCCGCTCTTCATTGGTGTGTGATCTGCTGTTCCGTACCAATTTCTTTGTAAAAATCTTGACTCACATGATTACTATCGCTGTGGTAGACTCTCAAACAAGGCTATCAATCAAGATGAGCATACATTGGTATCATTCCATCTAGTCATCAGCATGGTTTGTTCTGTCTAAAGTCCCTATCTACATCATTCTCAAGTTGGGGTGAGGTCCATCATTATAAGGTTGGTCTGCCAATACCGACCTGCACTGAAACCCTAATCAATACCATGTAGGTATTTCTATGCTCAAGGCAAGGCTCAATCCATGTCTCAAGGTATGGACCTAATCATGTTGGCGAAGCAGAAGGGAATCACTATTTCCTAGAGGACACTCCCTCACTGAAACCTCTATCTATGCTCCATAATCTAATACGAGTCATACTCATCTCACTAGTTAGCCAATCGCTAAATGGGTTAAAACTACGCATGCAATCATATACTAACCATCCTATCTGCGTATACCAGTTGCGGGTCCATGGATGTACTATTGTGTTAACTGAAAATCTGATCATTGTGACTATCCCATCTGGGGGTCATACTATCATGTTTTGACTTTGTCCATGCGCATCCCTATGAGACTATTGCTAACAGTGTTTGATTGGGTTATCTTGCATTATACATCTAACCCAATGGTGTCAAGTTAAGACAATGATTGCAAGAGAACTGTAAAGTTGGACCCTATGTCATCACCTCTGAATAACCACATCTTTCATAACTCTTTTGCCCCACTAATGTCCTTGTAGCTATATCTTGTTTCTCAAATTCTAATCCTACTAAGACCTAACTGATCTACTTGGTCGGCGGATGAACAATACATAGACGGCAGAAGTGCATACTCGGTCAGTGGTAGTGCATCTCGATCGGCGGTCGTGCAACTCGGTCAGTGGTTGTGCAACTCGGTCAGTGGTTGTGCACTCAGTCGGCAGTTGTGCAGCTCAGTCGGTGGTTGTGCACTATATCAGAAACACTGGTATCTAAATGCTAACAATCCAATCCTAATCGTATACATCGTAATCTACTAGTGTCTCTAACATGTCGTCTTCCATGTGTCTGTCTCCGTAGAGGTAATTGCTAACGACTACGCTCATGTTGTCTAACCATGCGTGTCTGATCCGGAGGGATTTGTATCTTGGTGGTGACACGTGCCATGGTGAACCTATACTGAACCCATACTAGTCTCCTGAAATCTTGAGTGGTTGCTCATCGCAGTGCTAACTAGTTCTCAACAACAATTTCTAATCTGGTGCCTTATCCCTGGTGAAATCTCGTCAAATATCTGATTTCGTAGGCAATGGTGGTTTTTATCTTTTCCTCGTCACATCATAGTCTCTGTCTCACCACTTATCCTCATTCATTACTATCTTCTGGAAGTGGTCCATTTCGAGTCATTTGTCCAAAATCTTATCTCTTCCCTATGTGCTTCAATGGCTCCATTGGCATAAATCCCTAAGGATTTGTCCAAGGAAGTTGGTGGTCCGTATCATGTGCTAACTAATATGGCCAGTATCTCCATACTTCAGTTCCTTACTATTTCACTCTTTCTTCAAGATTCATACTTCAACTCCTTCTTACGATGTACACCATGTCCCATGGAAGTAGGACTAATATGGTGACACTTGGTCATTCATCTAATTCAGTCTCAGCTTACCAAACAAGTAGACACCACGACATGTCCAAATCTCTTTTGCGATTGACAGAACTCATAGGTCACTACGCCCATCATGACAAGCCTGTTAGATTCTTTGTTGACATCTGGATCTAGTATAAGATGGGATCTTATACCCATTCTACTTATGCCAGCACTACAACATGCACTGCTCGTATCCATCTGAGCAAACAATCTGATATCATGATAAAAATCTAGAGAAATGACTTGTCAAGTCAACTAAGGTCGGTTCCACTTATTTCTGATCAAGTCCTGAATACACCGATATCCAAATAATATAAGAGAAATCTGCATGTAAGGAAATTAATTATAAACATACCTGTCAGCTTGACTCAGAGCAGTCTTTGCACACACATCACCCATAAATGTATCTTTCATCTTAATCGATCGAGAGTGGCTCTAATATGAATTTTGTAACACCCCAAATCCGGTTCACACTTGTGAACCGAACCGGCATGTAGCAGGGCCCGGTTGGGTTCGGCATAGCCGACCTAACCGGGGTCTGTAACATGCCGGTTCGGTTCACAAGGGTGAACCTGATTTGGGTTGTTACACTAACCGTGACGTGAGTAAAAACATGTACAAGTTCTCCAAAAATGGTTGAAATGTTACTTTGGCTCCATTACCACCGCACAAAGTTTTTGAAGAACAAAACCAACACAAGAAGTTCATTACAGCCAGTAAGAAAAAAAAGTGAGATTGAGAGTGAGAGTTCTAGAGAAATTGAGAGAAAAGAAACTTACATGAGGAATGCAAAAGAAAAGAGTGATAAAAAAGAGACAGAAAAGTGTGTCCTTGGAAAGAAAGTAATTTTTTTTGCTAAAGCAAGTGAGCTTACGAGTGCTATAAAAATAGAGAGACCATTGATATTGATTTTGTAGAGAGGCATATTTTTCACTCAATAACCATGATAATTGCTTGCCAAGTATTGCACTTTTTCTTTTGCAGGGATAGGAAGATGTTTTTCCTGAAGAAATGTCATATAAATTACCATCGTTAAGAGGGATTGAATATCAAATTGAATTCTTTCCTGGAGCTATGATTCCTAATCGACCAGCCTATGAAATAGTCCCGAAGAAACCAAAGAACTTCAAACCAAGTGAAGAGTTGTTGGCCAAAGTACATGTAAGAGAAAGCATGAGCCCATGTATCGTTCCTGTTTTGTTAGTTCCGAAGAAGGATGGAACTTGGAGATTGTGTGTAACGACCCACAATTTTTCACAATAGTGTGGGCCTAACTTGCTAGGTGTTACTTAAAATTAAGCCAAACCAACCTTGTAATGACCAGCCCTAATCGGACCGGGCGTTACTTATATGATACATGATTTCTCTTAAAGCCATAAGTATAACTCATTTAAAGTAAAGTATGTTTTAGACATGACATAATAATAATCGTCCCACAGTCTTGGACCATTTCCCATAGCCACATTTATAACTCAAATAAAATAAAAAGAAAATCCTACATGCGCACACACTACGTGACCTATGACATGTGTAGTTACCGATATTTACCATTAGCTCATTTTCTCGGTATCACAAGTACATAATGACCCATCTGCCTGACATCCCCTTTCGGCATGGGGGCATGTTTTCAAGTTCTAGATTGCAGCCGCACGATAGAGACTCCCTATTCATACGTGTTGCCTCGTGTCAGATACTCCATATTTGTCTTACAAGTAAATTTAAAAGTGTGGCCACATGTCGAACTGAGTTGATTCCTTGACCACGGTTGCACACGGTGCATGGTGGTCGAATTTGGGCTCAGGCCGACCAGGGCTGCCAGAAGGGAATATACAACATTTCAGTAATTATATGGACCTAATAGCTTGTACGAAATCCCACAACTGCGATAAACGATCCTAATCTGAACGAGGACATAAAATTATACATGAGTATAAATTTATTCATGTAGAAAATGCATGCAACTACATGGCTAATATAACTATCAATTTTTGACAATATAAAATGTGTCATGTTGAACATCATTAATTATTTAACTTTCAATAATTCTAGTGATATAATTAATTATTAATGTGGTATTATCATTAAAGTCCTTCTTTACATTTTAAATTAATTATCCCTAATGTAATCCTCACTTCATAATTAATAAAATAATTATTAATTTATAACAAGTAATTAATTACTATTATTAGTATATTCTTTAACTAATTTCTATTATCATAATTTAAGGATATCACTAATATAATTATTTGTAATTTTTTTAATTCAATAAGGTCCCACCCTTCCTTAGTTAATTATGTTACTTTGTGATTTTTTACACGATTATATTTTATTACTTTATTTTCTACCTTACTAATTCATAATTAAAATAATCGTTTTATTTACCAAATTTTAATTTAATATGGTAAAGATGAAGTCTTTATTTTATTTATCCATTATAACCCTCCGAGTTAATTTAATCGTTTGTAATAAGCCGATTAATTATTTACCATTTATGATGACCGTAATTTTATTAGTTATGGTAATTTACTGTAATAATTTATTTATTTATTATTTTAGCCACATAACTCACATCCCATTAAATTATTTATTTTTAAGCTTTTAATTCGAGTTGGTATTATTTTTTTTTAACTCGGCCCGAATCAAAGAAATCCATATTTACAAGTTTTCCATCTTATTCTTCCCTGCCGTTCTTTTCTTCTCCACGCCTTCATCTTGGCACCAAAACCAACACCAACGTCTTCTTCTTCAACCAAAAACCAGACTACAACTTTTATTTTCTCCGACAATCCAATTGGAACTACAAAGATCCACGCTTTATCATTGCTACTTAATGGGAATCTGGATTGCACCCTTCATGGCGATCGACCAGTAGCACCCAAGGTGATGACGCCGACCAGCACCACCCAGGGCATCCCCATGTCTGGCCACCCAAGACAACCCCGACATGGCCAACAAAACTGTCCCAATCTTCCCCTCCTTCTTGTACAACAACCCAGCGCAAAAAGAAGAGGAACGCCACCCCGCTGCTGGAATCAACAGGGCGCACTGCTCTCCTTAGCCATGAAATTCGATGGAAACCAACATATACAAAATTACCCATGCATAAGGCCGTTGATGCAGTAACAGATCAACAACCCTGAATTGCTGCTGTAATTGATCATAAACGACCATGAATTGCTGCACAACAACAATTTGCATTCATGGATGAATTTCTTGTTCTATTTCTAGTTTAATTCTCCTCTTTTTTTGTTGATTTCAGATTTTAGTTTCCATGATTATGATGTTTATTATAATTTTTAACATATGTATATATGCAAACTAAGAAGAAGAGAGGAAGAAACATACCCGAACAAGGAGAAAACCGGCATTTGTCCAAAGGAAATAATGTGAATGACGATCCCCCCTTCTCCTTTTATAATGAAATGATGGCTAGGGTATGTGAAAACACACTTCGACCATGTTTCCCTTTGTCGGGTATCCGGGTAATTGAGTTTGGGTTCATTTTCGCAAGGAGAGATTTCCCATCCATAGAAAACCCAAGCTAGACCATCGCAGCAATGGACCCTTTCAAATTTTAGAAAGGATTAATGATAATGCTCGTAAAATTGAACTTCATGACAAATTTCAAGTTAACCCAATCTTCAACTTTTCACCTCTCTCTCTTTTCTATGCAGAACTAGATTTCAAGACAAATCCTTTTCAAGAAGAAGGGAAAGATACAATCCTAGATGCAACATTTAATGAAGGAAGCTTGGCTTAGTTCAAAGATGGTTCAAAAAGGCTTGAAGAACTGAAGGAAGACCTTTGAATCCCAGCTGAACAAATTACAAGAGATTTAACGAAGATTGATATAATCATGGATGCGACTTTCAATGAAGAAAGTTTGGCTAAGTTTGGAGATGGTTCAAAAAAAATTGAAGAACAAAAAGACAAATTTTAGATCCCGACTAGACCAATCACAAGAGCTCAAGCAAGGAAACTACAAGAAACTATACAATACCTTCTTATGCATGTAAAGGAAGACAATGTTACTGCACAAGATGAGTTAGGCTTGAAGATGGTTAGTGTTATGCAGGTCAAAAAAAGGATAAGTTAGTCCAACTAGTCATCACATCAAGTGGAAGGTCCATTCTAAAACCCATTTTTGTAGTCAACTTTGGCACTCCTTTCAACATGACTATTTTGATGTAAGAAAGGAATTAATGATTGTAGATGGTGGTGGAACCATCCCAACATAGAAATTTGGTTTTTGTTTACTTTTTTGCACTTATTGAAGGCATTTAATGGTGGTTGGAACTACTCCGTATAGGAAATTGAGTTTGCAGCTTTTCTAGGTTTCTAATATTGTTGATGGATATAACTCCCGAGTAATCTTTTTTCCTATAAATACTTGGGAGAACTTCATTTGTAATCATCCAACTTCAAAATATATTATTTTGTGAGAAATTTTCTGCACCAAGTACCATGTACTTGTCAAACTTGCGAAAATTTCAAGTGCGACTACTTGAACTTTCAACCCATATAATATTGGTTTCTAGCTCTTCTATGTTATTATTCTTTGTAATATTGGTTTCTTGCTCTTCATAGCAAAGCGGTTCAATATTCTTGTTATTCATACTATTGGTTTCTTGTAACGACCTGCCCTAACTGGCCCGGGGGTTACTTAAAATGTAAACATAACATGCAAGAACATGAATTCTAATACGACAAATAAGTCTAGAATTTATAACTCATGAAAAAAAAATCATGTTTCTGATAGCATATGACAGTATATAACATAACCATCCCATAGTCTCGGACCATTTCCCATAGTCACATTTATAACACAAGAGTGTAAAAGGAAGTCTAACTTATTATCCATCCACCTAGCTTAAGTTAGTAAAAAAACCACCAACCGTACTTTTATTCTTCAGTCCAAAGCTGCTCACCTGCGAAGGCAATTCTGCGTTAGTGATAAAACCACTACACCGCATAATTAAATGAAACAAGTCAATATAAATCATATTATTGTTTCACAAGTCTTTTAGTAATTACGAGCCTATGATGTACTCCAAGTATGCTAGGAGGGGTGGTCATCCCATCCAGCTACCATCCCATTTATACGCACACACGCTACGTGGCCCACAACTTGTAGTTACCGATATTTACCATTCACTTACCCTCATGGTATCACAAGTGCATAATGAGTCTTCTTGCGTGTAAAGATCGTAAAAAAAAAATCATACATATTCGAATTGGTCGGGGAATGATCTAACGTTAGAAAATTATTATGATTAATTATATTATATTCTCTACACAGTTAAATATTATTTTTTTTTTCTTTACACGGTTACCCAGTTAAATGAAATACGGGTGTTGGGGTGTTTTTCACATACCCTAGCCGTCCACCTCTACCCTAGGTTCACTATATTATTTTTTCAATCTAGATCTCCCACAATTTTCATTGAGTTAACGTCGCCGCCAGTTTGGTTCGCCTCTGGCGAGTCTCCACTTCACAGCTGGCCACTACACCATCACCCGCATGACCGCCTAGCAGCCGGCTTTCTAGTCGTAATTCTCACGACCACCAGAACCGTCGCAGTTGCCGCCTACAACGAAATTTTTGGAGTCGGTTTACCCCGCTGCCACCATTTTGGCTATTTTTCGGCATCGGCCAGCCACTACCGGCCGATCTGACCACCCCAATGGCTTCCACTCATCTAGATATACATTTTGAGACCACCCATAACCATCGCCGTGGCCATGATCACTCTCGGCGACGCCGCTGCCAACGACGATGACTTCTCACCGTTACGGCTGATTTCCGGCCAGCCCCTGGCCGGACTCTGCCGGTCGTCACTACTAGCACCTCCGCCTCACGTCCTCTTTCAATCATGACTGACGGTGCCACCAGCCATGCCGCCGTCGATGTTCTCTACAGACGGGCAACGCCGCCCCCGTTATACCTATTTACCACAACTAGTAGTAGGGTCCATCTGCCCGTTTTCGCGTCCGCCTGTCCATGTTCACATCCGGCTGGTCATTCCCAAGTCCGCCAGACCATGTCCAGTTCAAGTCGCCCTGCCAACCCAACTTATTTTCCAACCGGGTTAGTTCAAACCATTCAGGTTGGTCTGATTCAACTTGGTTTGGTTTGGTTCAGCTCGTATTTGCCCGTGTCTCGGTCGTTTTTGGTAGTTCAAGAACTTTTACATTACTTTCCATGCATATTCACTTGATTTGGTATTATTGGATGATATAATTATTTTTCTTTATTTATAGTTTTATTTATTTATTTATTTATTCATTATTTTTATTTATATGTTTATCGTATATGGTGAATGTTTACATGATTATTTGTTGTAATTAATATTATGGCTATTTATTACTATTAATCTTATTATGTTTATTAAATTGTATATTTAGTTAGTTATGTATGTATTTATCTTTTTGTATGTTCGCTTGTATATTATTATTTGTTTGTATTTAGCTATGCATTCTTGTAATGTATAAATATAATATTATTATTATTATTCATGATTAATGAATATTGACTAATTGTTATTTATTTATTGAATTATTATTTAATGATTTAATTAATCATATGCTTACTAACACGAATATATATATGACATTCACTCGTGTTTAGCCTGGTATTTATGTAATATAATTATACTATTATTTTATTATTAGTGTATTATTTATGTCCATATATTTATTATTTTTCTAATTATGTATGAGTGTATTCCTTGATTATTTATAAATTAATTAATTATTATTATCATGTCTTGATTTGTGTACCACTTGTTTATTTCTAGGTTGTTAGCATGGTTTTATTTATTTTTGAATGTATTGATGACATGAGTACACACCACAAGCATGCATCATATAGGGGCATTAGTATTTTATTTAGCAATGGGTTTCGATGTAGGTTACGGAGTCTGAGTACAGTTGCAAACTAACCAGGTCCGTATAATTATTGAAAATATTGTATTTTCCCTTGTGGACAGTCTGGTTAGCTTGAGCTCGATTCGACCACTATGCATCGAGTGCAACGGAGGTTAAGGAATTGACTTAGTCGGACACGGGCTGCGCCCTTCATAATCTAATAATGGACATGTTAGAATGGACCCGACAAGCCATAATCCAATAAAGTGGACATGGTGGATTGGACTCGCCAACCAATTACAGACATGGTGGACTCAACTCATCAGCTGATAACGGACATGGCAGATTGGACTCGCCGACTGGTAATGGACATGATGGACTAACCTATCAGCCAATAAATTAGGCATGGCGGATTGGACTCGCCAGCCAATTACAGACATGGTGAATTGGACTCATCATCCAATAAATTGGACATGGCGGATTGGACTCGCCAGCTAATTATGGACATGGCGGATTGGACTCACCAGCCGATAGCGGACATGGTGGATTGGTCTCACTAGCCAATTACGGACATGGTGGATTGGACTCATCAGCCAATAAATTGAACATGGCAGATTGGACTCGCCAGCCAATTACGGACATGGTGGATTGGACTCACTGGCCGATAATGGACATGGCAGATTGGACTCGCCAGCTGGTAATGGACATGATGGACTAACCCTTCAGCCAATAGATGGACATGGTGGACTGAACAATAAGCCAATAATAAAGATAATGATCGGGAGTTTATGGACTTGTTTTATTTAATTATACGGCTTACTATTTTAATCACTAACACGGAATTGCCTCCGCAGGTTAGCATCTAGAACTAAAGACTAAGATACGACTAGGTTGTTCTTCTACTAACTCAAGTGGTGAATGGATAATAAGCGGACTTCCTTTTTACTCTCTTGTGTTATAAATGTGGCTATGGGAAATGGTCCAAGACTGTCGAATGATTATTTTAATGAGTTAGACTTATTTGCTTTAATAGAAATTATGTTGCATTTAAGTAACACTCAGTCTCGTAAGGGCAGGTCGGTTAGTTATATTTTTGAATAACACCTTGCCAATTGGGCCCACAATATTGTGAAAAATGACGGGTCGTTACATTACACCACTGCCCCCTGTCAGCCTTTTTGGTATGGGGGCCGGTATTCAATCTTTCAAGGGCTGCTGACCTGCGTAGAATTGAGTCGACCCCAGTTGCATTCCAATGCAAGGTGGTCAGATACTCTCGTCGACCAAGACTCCCACATAGTAATTTTAAAGGATGAGGCTCTGTGTCAGACTGAGTCAATTCCTTAACCCTGGTTGCACCCTCTCCATAGTGGTCAAATCTAGGCTTAAGCCGACTAGGGCTGCTAAAAGGGAAAATACAACATTTCAAATAATTATAGAGAGCTGGATAGTTCGTAAGTGAATTCGCAACCGCGACCAACGATCCTAATCTGAACAAGAACATAAAATTATACAGAAGTATAATTTTATTCGAGTAGAATTGCATACAACTAAATAACTAATATATATATATATATATATATATATATATATATATATCATTTTTAAAATTCAACAACATAAAACATGCCACAC
>JAVDBV010059843.1:0-16454 GCA_032619315.1 Piper longum
TGACATGCTCTATAACTATGAACCCACCCAAGCTGCCCGTAACGCGTCCTAACGCGGTAAACGGCCTAAAACTAATTCTACGATCAAAGTACATAATTAAAAAAAAACTGGACTACATACTCTCATATATTCTGATAACTCATTCTTTTCTGCTGTATTCATGACGTTATCATCATATACTTGGGTACACATGACCCCTCGTAGCTCATACACGCGACTGGCGTCGGCTCAGTACACGTGTTCTGAACATACTCGACTCGAAAATAACGGTCGAACCGACCGGTTCTAAATATAAAACCCTGACTCGAATCGTGGGTTTTACAAGTAGATCATAGACTATGTAGTCATTCAAAAGAAATAAGAGTAAAGGTAGATTCGAGTCTAGAAAGGGCTTGAAATGCTATTATTGTAACAAGTTTGGTCATAAAGAAAAATTATTGGAAGCTCAAAAAGGAGTTAAAAAGGAAAAATGTGGACAACAAAGCTAAAGATGATAATAATGCCAATGTTATAGATAATGATTTGTTAATCATTTTTTATTGTGATAACTAACTGTGATATTGGTTGGGTGATTGATTCATATGCATTATTTCATGCAATTTCTAATTGGAGTTTCTTCATTACCTATGAAGCTTATGATTTAAGTCTTGTGAAGATGAGAAACGATGGCACGTCCATGACAAGTTACAAGTTGATGCTAAAACATGTATGGTGTATTCCTAAGTTAAGGATGAATTAGTATCCACATGTGTACTTGATGATGAAGGCTTTAGTTCACACTTTACTCAAGGTGTATGGAAGCTAGTTACATGCTCACTTATTATTGCTAAGAGGAATAAGTGTTGTAGTGTCAATAAGACTAATGTTAATCTAGTCATAGGGGAGATTAATGTTTCCTCAAATGACTCTAGTATTGATTTGTGGCATCATCGTTTGGACTACATGAGTGGGAAAGCACTAGAAGTATTGAAGAAACAAATTCTTCTACCCAAGATCAATAGTATTTCAATCAACCCTTGTTATCCTTGTTTGATAGATAAGTAATATAGAGGTTCATTTGCAAGTTCAAGTATAATAAAGACCGAATTGCTTGAGTTGGTGCACACTGATGTGTGTGGTCCAATAGAAGTGAAATTTCTTAATGATTCACTTTATTTTCTCACATTTATTGATGATACTTTAAGAAAAATATGAGTTTATGACATGAAGAACAAGAGCGAGGTGCTTGATCATTTTATGACTTTTCATATAATAGTTGAAAGAGAAACTATAAAGTTATTGTAATGCCTTACAAGTGATCATGGTGGAGAGTATTGCTCAAAAAAGTTTGATGATTATTTCAAACAACATGAGATTAGACATGAGAATACAATCTCTCATTCCACACAACTCAATGGGGCGCCGATAGGATGACCCGAACAACTTATGAGAAATCAGATACATGTTGTCTTCAGGGAAGTTGCCTAAGTACTTCTGGGGTGAGGCTTTATTTATTACTTGTCATTCAATTAACATGTCTTCCACACATGCTTTAGATGGTGACATACCAAAAACAATGTGCAGTGAAAGGAAGGTGAACTACACTCATTTGAGAATGTTTGGGTGCAAGGTATTTGCACATACATCTAAGGAGAATCTTGATGCTAAAGCTATGGAGTGCATATTTATAGGTTATGGAAATGATCAATTTGGTAACAAACTTTAAAACCTAAATAATAAGAAAGTCACTTGAAGTATATATATGGTTTTTTATGAAGATCAAATCATTGAGGATTTTTGGAAAGATGAGGCTATTCAAGACAAATCTTTAGAGAAGTATGAGAAATCCAAAGAACCATCAACATCAAATCAAACTAAGGATGTGGCTCTAGATGAGGAGTAACAAGAAAATGAAGTTCCTACTCTTATAGCTAGTAATAATGATGGAAAAAATGATGTAACAAATGAAAATATTATTAATGATAATATTGTTGATGATGTTAAAGAACATAAAATGGAGATTTCTAATCAATGGGAGAGACCTCAACTAAGAAGTGAAGTAGAGTCCAAGTTCTATCCACAAAGTATCCATTTTCAAAATTTGTGACTATCACTAAAAATGTGGAGTCAAAAAATTTGAGTGAAGTTGCAAGTTATAAGGAGAATGACAAGTGGATGAAGGTCATGCAAGAAGAAATAAAGTCTTTACATGACAATTAAACTAATGAGTCAGTTGATCTTCCAAAGGGGAAGAAGACTTTGATGAATAAATGACTCTTTCGGGTCAAACATGAAAAACTTAGTTCACAACCTAGGTATAAGACAATACTAATTGTGAAAGGCTTCAGACAAAAGAAAGGTATAAATTTCAATAAACTTTTTTCACCAATGGTTAAAATGTCTTCATTAAGGGTTGTTTTAGCATTAGCTGCAAGCATGAATTTGGTGGTGGAACAACTTGATATAAAGAAGGATTTTCAACATGGAAATTTTGATAAGACTATCTATATGGAGTAACTTGAAGATTTCAAAGTCAAGGGGGAGAAACGGATGGTTTGCAAATTGAAAAAGAGCTTATATGGTCTTAAACAAGTTCCAAGATAATGGTACAAGAAATTTGACTCCTTTATAGAAGGTTATGGGTACAAGAAATCGATTTTAAATCATTGTGTATCAATCAAAAAATTTGGTGATGATGACTTCATAATATTATTACTTTATGTTAATGACATATTGATTGTTGGACATAACATAACCAAGATTGCAAATTTGATTAAGAGTTTGAGCAAATCTTTTACCATAAAGGATTTGGGACGAACCACTTATCTTGAGGATGTCTATAGGGTCTGATAGGAAAACAAAAAGTCTATGATTATCACAAGCGAAGTAGATTGAAAAAGTACTTGTTAAGTTCAACTTGGAAAATACAAAGCTTATTGATGTTCTACTTCAATGTCGATTCAAGTTAAGAAAGAATGATTTAAGTGAAACCGATAATTTAGAAATGAAAAAAGTTTCATGTGCTTTTGTAGTTTGGAGCCTTATATGTGTTATGGTCTACACAAGCCCTAATATAGAATATGTTGTTGGAGTAGTCACTCAACACTTATCTAATCTAAACAAAGAGTATTGACAAGCGATGATGTGGATATTAAGGTATATGTGAGAAACTTCTAAAGTGTGTTTATATTTGAGAAACATAACTCAATGATGGAAGGTTATATTCAGGCACACATAGGAGATGATCATAACTCTATAAAATCTACCTTTAGTTTTGTTGTTACTTTTGCAGGTGGGACTGTTTCTTAGTAGTCGAGGTTATAAAAGTGTGTTGCATTATCAATAACCTAAGTAGAATTCATTGCCACAATTGAAGCTTGTAAGGAGATTATATGGATAAAGAGATTTCTGAATAAAATTGGTATAAAACAAGAAGAATATGTTGTGCATTGTGATAATTAGAATGCGATTTACTTGAGTAAAAAATATAATTTTCATTCAAGAAGCAAATATATTGATGTTCACTACCATTGGATTAGATATGTGCTAGAAAATAAATTACCGAAGTTATACAAATTCATACGGAAACAAATATTTTAGATATGATGATTAAATCTATTCCTAAGGATAAACAAATTTTTCTCTAGGAATGGTCCAGGAATGGAATGAGCTTCCTATACCATTTAGTCACTTCTCATGAGGTCAAGAATGGGAGGATTATTGAAATTCCTCCCTCATATTTGGTAAATGGTGATATAAGTCTTGAAAAGTGAAGGTTTGTGTGTTAGAAAAATAGGTTGAATGCATTGAAAGTTGGAGATTCCAACTTATTCCATCAACATTGTTTATAAATGCATGTCTCTACAATATGGTTTAGGCATTTAGATCAACAAATTTTAGAGTTGATTTCTAGTAAAACTTAAAAGAATTTTGAGAGAAGACTAATGTTGTTAATGTGGAGATTTACTAATTAGTTTCTATTTTAAACTATCAATTGTCTTTCTAATTGATCTTTTACCGGTATCTTCTCCAAGTTTTCCAAAGTTGTCTCAATATTATTTACCATTTTATAGTATTGCTGATCAGTATCTTTGTGATAGTTTTTTATTTTATTTATAATCATTCTACTAACATGGGATGATCAGCAATCCTAAACTTTAAACCCTAAACACTAAATATTGTATTCCTTATTGTATTGTTTTTGTTTTAACATACATGTGACAACCATCTTGTTATACTAATGAGTAGAATTGAGATTAAGTCTAAGTATTCCTAAACAATGCCGTCGTCCGGTGGGGTAACGCCGGTGCTAGAGCACTTGACCTTGCCAGTTTTGCAGTCGCTGGTGGCACAGGCAAACTTGTCGCTGCCGTGGTCTTGCCGCCATAGTGTCCGGCTCCACAATCAGCTGGACCAACTTTTTGGCACCGGAATTTGCCTCAACTTGTCCTTGAGGGAGAATCCGGTCGGTGAAAGTGGCGGTGGGCCGGCGCCAGAGGGGAACCCCGGTAAGAGGGTGTAGTTGCAGTTCGTCAAGGTAAAATTGCCAAAAAAAACATCTGATAAAATGGAAAGTAATTAAATTTCTCAAAACAAATATTAAAGTTCTAACTATTATGGGCAATACATACTCCTAGAGGCCAAGTTCTTAAATGGGTAAAATTTTAAATCTGGTTTATGAACGAACATGGGATGAATAGTAGCTGCAACATGAAGCAGGGAATGAGGAAGCACACCACACTTCCTGCCATGCTTATGTATAGAATTGTTATAAAAAGTAAAAATTAATTGAGAATCTGGATCAAAATCTTAGTTTGTTGGTCCCTCTCCTTACTAAAGAGAGAGGGAGATAGAAGGTAGAAGAGTATTAATGACTAATGGCCTAACGGCCATGTTCTTCATCCTACATTCTATTTAGTTGAGCGAGGAGTAGAGGAGCAGCATGAACGATGTATGAAGTGGTTAGGGAGGTGGGGAAGAAGCATTAAAATGGATGGGTACTGACGTTGGGTGGGGGAAGGTGACAAATTCCATGAAATAATATCTGAAAGCAATCGCTTTAGCTTGCATTAGCTGCTATTTTGCTAAACAGGGGAAAATTTTTGTGGAGAAGAGGTTCGCTCTCTCTCTCTCTCTCTCTCTCTCTCTCTCTCTCTCTCTTTTATCAGTGCAGTTTTCAGTGGGTCTGTTTTGGTTTCTAATGTACATGGCGACATTAATGTGCAAGTTGGTTGCTAGCTAGAGTACGTAGCAAGGGCTGAATGAAGAATGATAGTTAATGCAGATTTGCTAACCACACCTTCTTGTTGCTATACCAGTTCTCTATCTCGTGAGGGTATTCACGTTTTGCTCTCTTCTCTCTCTCTCTCTCTCTCTCTCTCTCTCTCTCTCTCTCTATTTACTCTCTGGCAGCCGTGGAAGTTAATGTTTGTTCCGACTGCCGTGGACTTTGCCGTTGATTTAATTCACGTCTCCTACCTTGGCGTGAATTTCCTCTGGTGATTTTGAATTGCTGATGATGGATGGAGGCGGCGCAATAAGATATTTGGGAAATTCAATTGGTTTGTGTGCTATGAGTTAAAGTCGATGAATTTCAAGACGAAACAACATTTACCCATTCAAGTGGACGAAAAGAGCTAAAAGAAAGCCAAATTAAATGCTAATGCCTTGATATCAATAATATTGTCCATCAACATGCATAAAGATGTAGATTGATCAACTTTATTCATGAACCAGCAAAAGCTACGAAACAGAGAGTCGTACCAAATCATTTATGTCGGCTACTCGGGCGGCCATTTTCAATTATGGAGAGCAAGATAACAATTTGGCTTGTTCATTGGGGATATGTGTATAAGCACATGAAATTATGAATCATGCTTGCATCCGGCATTTGTATTGATGAAGGATAAGAGCATGAAAGGGACTACCATCACATGCAAGCTTTGGCAAATGCGTGAAAATAGACATCACGTTTTGACAATGAATAGTGTGTTTCCTAACACCTTCAATATAGATCTCTTCTTTATGTAACAGATTGTAACTATATTATAAAGATTTTTTTACTAATTAATTTCTGTAAACTTCTTCTTTATTCTAATAGATTGTAACTATATTCTATAGATTTGCCTCTTTTAATTCTTACAAATAATTTTTTGACATGTTCTCTATTTATACTTAGAATAGAAAAGCTCTCGAAAATGAGAGTTTATTAAATTGTAAACATATTGATGGTGATTTTTTTAAAATAAAAATGATGAAAGATATCGTTTGGCAAAATGGTTTTAGAAAACGAGATATTTGTCTTCTAGATCTTGATGGTATACATTCTTTCAACAATTGGTTACATTCGCTCGATTGCACCCAGGCAAAGCTCTAATGGTGGATGGAATACGTCAACCGGGGATGTCAAAGAGGTATACAAATGCACCTAATTTGTGCATTGTGCAAGGAACCCTAATTAAACAGACAAAATAACTCACCAATAACGAAATATATGTACAAGCTAATGCAGATTCATAGTTATTGTGTCCTCTGTTCTCAAAAGAAGCAAGCCAATTTTTCACATACTATATGATTAGGCGATTGATCTGGCTGTGGACCGAGACAAGAAAGAAACAAAAAACAAAACTTGCTGATGAAAGGCGTCTAGCCTTGTTCATACTAAAACCATTTCTAGCACGCAATCCATGTTTCAAATTCACTAAGAGCTGTTTATCCATTCATTAGTTTCGAAAAGTATCTTAGCTAGAGTATAGCAATTTTTTTTTAACAAAAAAAAAAAAACCCGGAAGATTTTTAGATGTGCAGTGTCTAAATTGTTTAATTTGGTCTGCACTTTTTTTTTTTTTTGTAATCTGCACATCGGTTTTAGGAAAGGAGCAGTATATTATTAAATGACAATGGTGCTGGGCACAGAGCATGACTAATTAATGAACAAGACTTCCAAAGGTCGGCACTATGGAGGGGAGGGAATAAGTAGAGTAGCGTCAAGCAATTTCACTTTCAAACCATCTTCTTCTGTGGCTAGCCATCTAAATTTGGCTGGCCGGCCATGGTCATCTTCTTTTCTCATTTCCCATCCTTTCATTAGTGAAACACCCATGCAATGTGATAAGGCATTTGATGAAGACGAAATAAGATTTTCAAGCGGACAAGAGCAACATACACGCATCTGGACTTCTTTGTGCTAACGTCTTTCTCGATGTGGTTCTTAGCAAAATAATTAGTGGTTCATATAACAATTCCAACCATAAATCCATAATACTGTTTGTGACTGATAAACAAGATTAATCACAATGATTACTTATTGTTATTTTGACCCACTCATGAACTAAAAATTGCACCTTTTCTTAAAGTTACAACCTTTTACTGACTGGTCACTAGCTAAAAAGATATAACTATTTGTTTTGTTAATTGCTCTATAAATAAATGCCCAATGGTCACAACAAATTTGAAAATTATTATTTTATTGTTCAGACACTGGCATTCTGCGATATCCCGACGGCGAAAGAGTTGGCAACTATTAACGATTATGTAATTTAACCTGCGGAGAGTACTGATTTCCAATCTGTGAATTTACTTCGACCGGACGGCATAATCTAGGATGGGTAATTTATATATTACTTCATTCAGATTAAATGAGTTTAATCTTCACTTATCATTTCAGTTAACCCCACAGAGCAGGGGTATACATATCATTTTACCGTGTTACGTGATAATCGCTAAAGCTTCAAGCAACCAACGAACATAAAAATCAAGGGTAATAAGAATTTTACTTTATTTTATAATCGGCACAAGAAATGTCATATTTCTGAACAAAGAAAAAGACCACTGGCTCCCCATTGTCGTCTCAAATATATAACATCTTTCTTAGCAGCATGATGCATCAAAAAAGTAGCATAGATTAAGCCTCTATTGAAGCTTTACTAGTCAAGCGAGCTAGCCTTTGTAGGAATCGAACAAGGGACTTTCTAGCAATATTCAATTCAGTTGAATTAACAATTTCTCCATTTTCATCAATCTGTGCACGTGATAAATGTACCCTCCGGACAAGCTTACGTAGCTCCTGCAATAGCATCAAATCCTACCTCAAAACTAATAGACAGGGTTCATGCATTGACTTTATGTTACACATCTGTGGTGTGGATGTAAGGAATGAGTTTGAAATATTCCCGCTCTTAGTCCCATATCAGGATTGGGATTGAGTAGTGAGTAGTATGTGAGATGAGTTATAAATTTCTTAAAATAGACAATTATTTTGAGATGTACTCAAGACCCATAACATTTTGTATCAGAGTCAACCCATGTCTCTACTTATTGCCTCTAAAAGATAAAAGGACTTACACCACCATTGCAAGGAGAGCCGTATTTTAAGTATATACCATCTAGACCTAAGAGTTTTTTGACCAAAATGTCGCTTATTCTTGTCACTTCTTGTAAGCCATTGGCAAGAACAAGGTCATAGAATATAATTGATAGATTGTAAGTCTCTCAAATGGCTAATCATTTTGAGATGTACCCAAGACCCATACTACTTATCTATCTCATGTTGATGGTGCCTTCAACTATCAATGAATAAGCACCACCATTGCAAGGAGAACCGGATTTTAAGTATATACCATCTAGACCTAAGAGTTTTTTTACCAAAATGTCGCTTTTTCTTGTCACTTCTTGTAAGCCATTGGCAGGAACAAGGTCATAGAATATAATTTTATCAAACAATTATTGCTAATTGATAAATCCCGTAACAAACCTGAACTTGAACCATACTTAATTTTAGTGGATATTCTTTTTCAATTGAGTGTTAATTGGCACCAATTTATAGATTATCAAAGTTCTAATTCGTATGCAACCACGCATACCTGTCGATCATACTCAAAAGAGTGAATTGAGGAATAGACTTCATTGGTGATAGATGAATCCTTGTCTATCAGGCCCTCAAACCACCTTGCCGCAACTTCAACATGTTTAGAAGACACCTAAGCAAAATTGATTCAGCTAAATTCAGTATTCAGGACCTTGAATTATTGTGATATACTTATACTAAATACAAGTAGAATTGTGGAAGTGCTGCCAAGAGAGAGCACAAAACAGTGTATTAGCACACAAGAAGAAGGATGGATATTAAAACCTGTTCAATTGCAAAATAAGGCATAACAAAACAAATGCAGAAAAAGAGCTATAGTAAACACATTTTCACGTAAATGAGACCAACCACAGCTGAGGGTCCAACAAAAAAGTAAATAAACCAATGTTTTGCAGACAAATTAATATTGCATAGAATATAAAAACATATGCAACATATATACACTTAAATATGTAGTTAAGCATTAGCATTTACAAAAAAGGTAATTGAACTTCATCACATATTAATGAACCATAGCATGGAGATATAAATGGCAATATTAGTCGATGCCAGCAAAACATAAATATTAATCCAAATACATGTCACAATTATTGGTTCAGATGTGTTGTACAATTACCTCTTCATCATTATCAATTTCTTCTACATCTTCCTCATCCTCCTCGGTGGCCCAGTTGTCTTCCCCAGCCAAACTTCGAAGTTTTGCGCTGTCACCATCTTTTGAAGCTTGTATCAAAGCATCCATCAATTCAGGCTGCACACCCCGCAGTAGTCTTCCTAACATGCAATGTAATGATCACCACAACAGCAACTGTACTTTATAGCAAAATAAGTGTTAAAAAAACAACCAGCAACATAATTATATACATCCGAATCTATACCTAACACAGATATGTACGTGGATACGCATTAGTTAAGTGACCCTAGGATTCACGAGTGGCTCCAGTATTTTCTAGCCATGTCATTAACAAGTGATAAGTCACCCATATGAAACAATGCTTTCAGACTGAATTCATGGGAGATATTGACATTCTGCATTTAAGTTGGGTGGATAGTGTCGAAGTATTAGATAGATCAATTTTAATGACAAGTGACATGTTAATTTATCCTAATTTATCCTTTGCAGGACAAAGACAAGATGCAATAAAGTGTTGCATGCAAGATCACTCCCGATATACGTTATTTCATTTTCAATAACCATCCATAATACAGGCAAGAGACAGCATACCGCGTCCGCTCTTAAAGGAAAAGAAGGTAAGGAAAAAGATGCATTGAAGTATAACACAAAGATGTGAGCGTAGACTCAGAATAAAAAAAAAAATGAACTAAATCACTACTGGATAACCCGAATGTTTAGGAGGAGCTAGCTTATGGTAATGAAGCAAAGAAAAAGGAAATGTCTGCAACTGGGCAAGCAATACGTCCAGATAACTAAAAACCACTCATAGCAGTTCGTGTCTGAACAAGTCCTCTTGAATCCTAACCACATAAACATAAGGTAGGCTGCAATTCGCTGTTCAGAAACATCCACTGGACAATCAACTGCAGCAAACGAGGACTACATTTGCAGCAGCTTACCTATAAAATTGAACTGCCTACGTTTTCCTTCTCGAACATCCGGACCCAGTCTCTGCGCAGCAAGAAAGAAAAAAAGATTACAATATCCTTAAAAATGCAGCATTTCAAAAATCGCACCCAAATAATCACAAAGCAAGCTATGCTCTATAAAATTCAGACCTTCACTAACATAAGGGCGTCGTACACCTCTCGATCAAGCGACGCCAACCTACAATTCAGACATCAATCAACCCGCAAACAGACAAAATGCCCAAGTTTTGAACGAACCACCATGCCCCCCTTCAATAGATAAAACGGCAGTCGTAAAAATCGAAAATCGAGTCTCTAATCTAAGGATAATCCACCCATTCATTCTACAAATGCAAAAATGGGAAGAAGGATTATTATTACTATTATTATTATTATAATATATAATACCTGAGAACGCGCTTGATTTGGGGGTTGGAGAAATCGGCCAGCTCCATGCCCCACTGCACAGCACGCCGCGCCACCCGCTTCTTCTCATTCCGGCTCTTCTTGTCCCTGGCCTGGGATTCGGAGTCGGAGTCGGAGGACGGCTCGAAAGACGCAGGCAGGCGGAGGCCGCCGGGGCGCAAACCCAGCGAACGGCGGAAGAGGGAGGTCGTGGACGTGGGGAAGAAAATCGAACGCCCTATCACCGACGAGAGCTGCCGGACGGCGAGGGGAACCGCCGCCATCTCTCGGGATGGGGAGGGGAGCCCGGAGAAGAGGGGTATTTTGGTGATTACGGGCGGCCAAGTGTGCATTTTCATTTTTTTGGCGACTCAAGCCGGACCATGGGTTTGGGGCATTGCTCGAACTTTGTGGGCTCATTGTGCATAACAGCATCGCCTTCTAAGCAAAGCACAGTTCAATTCGATCTGGGTAGTGCCTGGTATGACGATGATCTGCACAATTTTGTTTCCTGGCCGGAAAATTGACCTCTCTGACCGGGAATGATTCAAAAGAGCAACGCCAAAGGTTCAAAATTTACAAAGCTCCCGCGAGAAGAATTATCAGGAACACCCGCGATGAGTTTTGTTCCCTTCTTCAAAAAAATACAACAAATGTAAAAGGCAGAATTCGATTCCTTGTTGCGGAGTCGGTGCTCCCTGGCAGCAACTGACTACATTGTTTTGTTATCACCATCGTTCCTTACGTTCTCTCCCATTTTTTTAAGAGAAGATAAATGGATTCAAACGCTAAAAACTAATTTTCACTGATTCGAAACCAACCTTTAATATAAGAAAAACACTGAGGTTATTAAGCTTGCTTTTCAAACTAGTGTAGGCTTTGAAGGGTACTTATTGATGGAGGAGACGGTCACCGTAGATTTATTTGAACAAAACCTCGCTTTATTATCATTATTATTATTTTATCAACAAGTAGCTTTCATTCAACTAGAACCGACCAAATAAAGACGCATAAAGCAAAGCTCAAACGAATAATAGCACACACATACAACACTGACCCGCTTCAGAGAAGCTAATACAAAACAGACCGTCCAGTTCATTCATATAAGATTTTCAATGCAAATTTTGATCATCAAATCAAATGATATGAAAAAAACACTCTTCTCGCATGTAGGAGAAAAGAGAAAGGTTTGCCACAAGTCAAGCAAGCAACCTTCTAAAGTATTCCCCATAGAACGCCCGCCATACTTAAGGAGATCAAAGCCGTCATCTTTCGTAGACAAATTTTGGACATCGGTGGAAAGAGGTCCCAAATTAGGGATTAAAATTAGAAGGCTTCCTATAACTAGAAAAAACAAATTTAGAAAAAATCGAAAAAAATTACAAAAAATAAAATAAACATCAAAAAATCAAAATAACACGCTCTATAACTATCAACCTACTAAAATTACCCGTAACACGTTCTAACATGGTAAATGGCCTAAAACTATTTCTAAGATCAAGCTGCATAATAATAAAAACTATATTACATACTCTTATATATTTTGATAATTTATTTTTTTTATTATATTTGTGATGTTATTATCATATATTTGGGTATACATAACCCCTCATAATTTATAATCGTGACCGGGGTCGACTTAGTATACGTATTCTAAAATATATTCGACTCAAAAATAATGGTCGAACTCATCAACTTTGAATATGAAACTGTGACTCAAATTATAGGTTTTCCATAAAGTATTCCCCGCCATACTTAAGTAGATCAAAGCCGTCATCTTTCGTAGACAAATTTTGGACATCGGTGGAAAGAGGTCCCCTTTTAGGGATTAAAATTAGAAGGCTTCCTATAACTAGGTGGACGGAGGATATTTTAAGAGATGGGTGCTGTCTTCGTCATGGTTGTCATGCAAAATCAACCCTGCCAAAAAAAATATACCAAGTATCTAAAAGGAAGGATAAAAACTCCTGTACAGAGAAGGAGAGTAAAAAAGGCAAGAGGCGGACATGGGAGGGATTTAGAAACGGAAGATGAGAGACGGCTGGCCGGGACTGGCCGCCATGCCGACCGATGCTGGCCACATTTGGCTGGCCGGTGGGAGGGAATCTATAATATTTTATTCGTCGACCACAATGCATGGATCTTTGCCACTTCCGACAAGAAAAAAGGCCACCAGGAGTTCCACTTTCCTTTATTTTTTTCTTAATTTTTTCCCGTCAGTGCTAGGGCCCCATGCAGCGCCCAACCACAACACACATATAGAGCAGACAATTGAGAAACCAGCACCTAACAGAGTAAGGTGCGGGGACATAGATCCACTTGCATTAATCGATCAGTTTGCTGATCGGTGTAGCCTGAAGGAGTATTTATCTAAAAAATAAAATATAGAAAGGTATATAAAAGGCGACACCCTATCCAATTTTTCATGAATTTTTTCCGTTCAACAAAAAACGAAAAAGAGATTTCTTTTGTTCTAGTGAGTTTTGTCAATCCGCCATTTTGTGAAGTGAAGTGTGAAGTGAATAAACAAATTATTTGATTGATTTCTCTATGATCAAATCACATTTGATCGATACACCACTGTCAATATGAATTAAATGTTGAAAAAAATAAATAAATAAATAAATAAAAATAATATAATAATAAATAAAACTCTTCAGTTAATGAAAAAATGAATTTCAAAGAATTCAATTTTTATCGGATTGGAACTACAAAATAAGAAACGAACTAGAACAAGGAATAAGTTAAAGGAAAAGAAGGATAAATCTAGAATTTTTCCACGGTAAGTACAATAAGTAAGATTTGATTATTTACCTATTAAAATAAAATCTAATAATAAAAACCCTTTCATGGTAATACCTTCACCTAGTAGATCCATTTGTTTCATTTATTTAGCGGATAACTTTTACCCATCTAATATCAATACAATAAAATATAATTTAAACTATAAAATATACATACAATCTTAGAATTTATATACGATTAAGCATGAATAGAACAAGCCCATAAAGGGGCAAAAGAGTAGAGAAGTAATTCCCAAAAATTAGATACGGAGCCCCCCTTTTGTTTGGTTAATTCAAATTTCTTTAAATATTTATTGCTTCTTTAAAATATCATGAACAATTCATGTATGTTGAGCACCCTTTCCGAGGGAGTATAGAACAACAAGGAACATTTAAATATATTTGATCCTTGATCGTAGGGGAGGGTGTTGGTCGGTTGGACATCAGACAAGGCATTGTCCATGTCCGTCTACTTAACCTCGGGTAAAGAGTCAGTCTCTCATGATCAAAATTCTTTAGTCAAGTTGATCAACATAAAAATTTGATATATTTAGGAAAATATTTTCATCTCATATTTATTTTATTATAAATATTATTTTTTCTCACAAAAAACTAATATCACATTTATATAATCATTATCTCTTTTATTTTTCTTAGTTCTTCTCATGTCAATTAGCATAAAAATTAAAACTACTTTTTTAAAAAAAATATTTGAATAAAGAAATATTAGATTACAATGGGAAAATTCAAAAAATAAGATAAATGTAAAATCTATGGCTAGATGTTTGTAAAAAAAAACTCTCTATTGAAATTAAAAGTTTATCAATTATTCGTTTTATTGGAAGTCTAAGTAGGAGATTGTAAGAAGTAAATAAGTTAATTATAAAATGTTTATCAAAAGAGCCAATATAAACTGATTTAAAGAATTATTTGGATATACTAACTATTTCTTTTGTGGATGTGTATACAAAAAATTTGATATATTATTATGGTGAAGATTGAACATAATAAAATATCCTATTTTGAAAAAAATTACTCAAGATGTTTTAGTCATTCAAGTGTCAACCGCCTCATTAGAATTAATATTTAATATTTAAAAATAAACAATTGTCTTAACTTGGAATAGTTTGACTCCAAAAATACTTGAAGTTTTGATATATGCCTAAAATTACTTGATAAGTAAATATAAAGGCAATTCATATTTTATATCTATACATGCTCCATTTTTTATATATTTTTTAATATATGTTCTTTTATTGCTACTATATTTTTTACTTGTAGAGAAATAAATAAATTCATCATCAAATTTGTTTGAAAAAATGAGTATTAAAGAATGAGAAGGTATTGATAATTGTGTCTATAATGAGCAAGTGAGAATGTTATATTTAGTTTATACTCTTCTAATATTTGTAAAATATTTCTATATATAATTAATTTTTTGTATATTTTTTCATATAGATGAACTATATTGGATGAAGAACGAATTAACTATTAAAATACTTTGTCTTTAAAGTATATGTAATGTTGGATTACATTTTGATGTCAAAGAATAGTTTAAAGTTTGTATACATCGATTATTTTTGTTTGACTTGGAAATGTATATGAGCAAAATTTTAAAAAATTATTAAACTATGATACTAATTGAAAGCATTCTAACTATATAGTAAGTGCTTTGCTATAATTGTTGTTAGAAATGTAATATTCTAAATTCATAAATATTAAGTTGACTTTTATCTTTTTTCTATGTAAGTCATCTTGGGTTATTTTAAATATTAAATATCAATTTTATGTATAAACTTAATTAATGTTAATGTACATCATGATTTGAAATTTTTATAAAATATAATATTAGCCTCACAAATATTGAAGGCATTATGTTATTGATATAAAATATCGGACACTCATTCGATCGAACAAAAAAATGTTCATTTTTAACTTATTTTTATTTAGTAAAATTTAGTTGGATATGCTTCAAATTTTGGTTAGACTCATTAATTCGAATGTTCATGCCCACCCCTACTTGATCGGATCATAGCACCCCACTTTCTGAAGATCCCTTCCTCTCTTTATAATTGAACATCAATTGCAACGATTCGATACACGACCCATTGGGATAGATGTGGATTAACCATTGTGACCTTGGCAAAACATCCTGGATCACTGCACCTTCGTATGGGGCTTTGTGCCCTTCTCGTTTTGGTGACCCAATTACCCAATTACCCGATTACCTTATTACCCGATTACCGTTTAAAAAAAAAAAAACTTTATAAAGGATGGCTAAAGGGAAGAACGTCATTCTCTTCTACGATTTCAGATCTAAGCCATCATCCTCATTATTAAGGTAATTTCTTCTTCTTTCTTTTCTTAATTTTCATGCATATGTTAGGAATTGCTAATCTATATGATAACTATGGAATTAAAAACCTCAAATCAACAAGAAAGATAAGAGAATTAAACTGAAATAGATCTAGAGATCCACCCAAGAATGCAAAAGTTTGTTGTGTAGCAATTCTTGAGTTGATTTTGATCTATTACAGCAGCAAATTAACTCCTCTTGCTGATTAGTTGCAACATCAACGTCCTTAGGCATGTTGTAGTGATTAAAGAGTAGTTTTTCATTGAATTGGGTGGCCAAGAATGGTAGCACATCTTGCTGAATTTCAGCAGCAACACCATGGCGTTTGAGTCACAATTAGTGGCATATAACATACAATTGGGTGGTGTTTCTTTTCCTCTGGGCGTTGGGTTGTATTGCAGGGGGAAGGAGTCGCCTTAGGAGGTGCTGGTGGCCACATCGGAGTCACTGTAGCAGCAGGGCGGAGCCACCATTTCAGCAG
>JAVDBV010059844.1:0-16799 GCA_032619315.1 Piper longum
AACTCTCGGCCACACGCTCGAGGTTGCTGGACAGAACTGGGTGAATTAGCCCTTAGGCGGACAACAGCGGCACCGACAGCTTACCTTGGAGTCCAGTCCTAGACTTGGCAAGGACTGCTGCAGAAACCCCAAGGCGTCCCCTAACCCCGACTCGATCTCACCTCTCCACGCAGGGAGACACTCACACCCACACTTGTTCTATCACTCAGATTTCTTTTCCTCCTCTCTGCTCATCTCCAAATGAGCCTCCTCCTTATATAGGCATCGGCTGGACAAAAGGGGCACATCACCCTGCTGGATCCTGGCCATCCAATCCCAGATCAATGGCACAACATGCATCATACCAGCAGTCACCTAGTGATGTTCCAGCACTGCCCCAAACCGTTGGTCTCCACATTCATGGATCAGAATGGTCTGTCGACATCACCCAACTCTTGGAGTTCCAGAACATGCACTGGACGTCCATGGTGCACTCTAGCCTGCTGGTTCACCTCTTGGTTCACCCCGGCTAGACCTGGTACCGATCCTGCACTACCGCTTGGCACACAGCACCGGCTCCAACCCCACTTGGACTCGGGCGCCCGCACATCAACCTCCACACCAGGTTAGTCCCTCCCGGTATATTGATCGATCACTCAGCTGACACGCGTGGTGGTACTCGCTCAGCATGCACAACTGGTTCCCAGTATCCTGCTTAGTCCCCACACACTACTGCTGCCTACATACTCGGTCATGGTGCATGGTTACTTGCACACTCCCGCACCCGGCACTCCTCCCGGTTACGGCACGACCTCGCATGCGTCTGGCTCGATACCCGTCGGTCCCTAACAGCACTCCAACACGATATAAGGCTTGGTAGGTTGTTCCACCACACGAATAACACCGATTATCCGCATTGGGCGCGAGATTATCTAGCAATAACCGTCAAACCCTAGCTCCCGATCGTCCCACTAGCTAAACCTGTCACACCTACCCTGTCACACCTACCCAGGCAAGCTGCCGTGCGGAGGCTATCCACCGCCCTCGTTGCTTGACCTACACGCCACCCCGAGCCCCCTAGAGCAACCTCCCTGGCGCGCCTCCCACACCTCCGATCTTCGCGGCGCGTTAGCCTGACATGGACGCCTCCGGCTGCGCCGCCGGCACGGCCTACTGGCTCGACGCCTGCGAGGACGTCTCCGCCACGGACGGCGGGGAGAGGCTGTTCGTCGAGGTCGGCCCGCGCATGGACGCGATGCGGGGCGGGGCGGCGGACGCGGGGGCGGGGCGAGGGCGGCGGGGGCGGGGGGCGGGGTTTTCGGGGCGGAGGCGGCGGCGGGAGTGGGAGGGAGGGAACCGGAGAGGGGGGTACTGGGAGAGGGACCGGGCGGGGAAGGTGGTGTTCCGCTGCGGGGCGTGGGAGGCCGGGGAGGGTGATCGGGAGGGGAAGAGGGCGAGGTCGGACGGTCGGGTGGAGAGGAGCGGCGGCGGCCACGATGAGAAGGGGGCGGCGGAGGAGGTGAGGCGGAGGCCGGTGGAGGAGCCGGCGAGGAAGTACCAGTTGGATGTGCTTGACCAGGCGAAGAAGGTGAACACCATCGCATTTCTTGAGACGGGCGCCGGCAAGACACTCATCGCCTTGTTGCTCATGAAGAGCATATGCGAGAGGATGGAGGTGGAGGGCAGGAAGATGCTGGCCATCTTTTTGGTCCCCAAGGTTCCTCTTGTTTATCAGGTGCCCTTTTCTTCTTATTTTTGCTAATCCTGATGTTATGTTTGACATTTATCCTATTATTGGTGATATAATCTTTGTGTTTAATGCTAATTCTGGTGATATGATCAATTTTGATGTTAATACTGGTAATGCAAGCAGTTTTTTATGCTTATTCTGGTTATATATTTTCAATTTTTTAGTTTAATACTGCTGATATGGTTTGGTTTTTTGTTGTTGATCGTCTTTAAAGACTAGTGTTTCTATTTTTTGTTGTTTTTGTGTTTCTGACCAGTGTTGTGGATGTATGAATGTTTGATATGCTTTGATTTTTGGGTGCTCTGCCTTCGATTGTAGCAAGCGGAGGTTATACGCGAGAAGACTGGTTATGGAGTCGGCCACTATTGTGGTGAGATGGGACAAGACTTTTGGGATGCTCGGAGGTGGCAACGGGAGTTTGAATCCAAGCAGGTAAGACGGTGTATGCATGAGTCTGCTCTCTCCATGAGTAGATTATGCACACTCGAGGAGCATTTTATTTTTTTCGTTATTGAATGTACTTTCATATTATTTGAACGGTTCACTCTGTTATTTTCTTTGAACATGGTTGGGGAATTTGCAGTCCGATGATAATAACATTTTCCTATGTCTATAATTTTTCCATAATACATTATTTAAATCATGCATGAAGCAATAATTACAACTAAGAAGGTTCTTGAAACTGTGTTCATCGTTGACTCAGAAACAACTTGGAGTAGGATTGGTAGTCAAATGCTTTCCAACCTTGCCTTCCTGAACCAGGAGGAAGGTTAAATGAGGATTGCTATTTGCTAGTCTCTGAATTGTAGCGGTTGTAATTGCAAGACTAGTAGTAGGCTGAGCATTCCAACCAACTGAACTACAGTTTGGTTCCAGATTTCTTACATTGAACTGAACTGAAATCAACAATAAAACTGAACTGACC
The DNA here is from genome assembly GCA_032619315.1 of Piper longum. Classification (NCBI taxonomy): domain Eukaryota; kingdom Viridiplantae; phylum Streptophyta; class Magnoliopsida; order Piperales; family Piperaceae; genus Piper; species Piper longum. The sequence goes on from JAVDBV010059844.1 coordinate 2,655, forward strand.
TGACCGAAATTAATTCAAACGGTTCAGTTTTGTGTATTGGAAACTGACGTTTTTTGAAAGCTGGGCTATTTAGATGAATGCTTAAGAACATTTTGCTATTACTTGAAAAAAACTTCCCACACGTTCTCTGTATAAGCCTAGCAAATCGAATAAACGTTAGCAATCCCATTTGTGATTAGTAGTACAAGCAGGGACTGATATTACCATCAAAAAATTAGGTAATGACGCAAAACAAATACCAAAACAAGGAATTCCTCCAATTGGCGTACTTATGAGTTGTGATCACACAAACCACCATTTTTTGCCCATTAGAAGATTCTGGGCCAATCTATGCTATCTCTAGACAAACGACAATTTATTCTCACTCGCTCTTTGGAGGAGTTTGCACCTGTGGTTTCTTCTACACCAACTAGGATGTTCGTGTACAGACCGACTTCTTGCTTATTAGTATAATCTTTGTAATATAAATAGCTTAATTTATTGGGATAATCAAACTGAAGTTTGAAGGATAGGCTGACACATTGTGCTGGGCATAGGCAGGGTTCTGGGGCTAATTTAGCTCGATGTTGGGAGGAACATAACATGTGAAACATGGGGTTGCCTTATTCTCCATGACCAGGGAAGGGCATAAAAATGCTAGGATTTCATTGTGCTATATGTGTTACCGTGGCTTAACTGTGTGACTTGGTGCTTATGCATTTATGGTTATTGTTATAATGCTGTTAGCAGGGTGGCCACCCTAGCTAGTAAACTGTCTCGATGGACAACTAGCTAGTGTATAGGCTATAAAATAAAATTGGAGAAGAGATCCAGTTTTTCATTTGATTACAATATACTTGACTAAGTGTTTGGAAACCTTAATGCTGAATTAATTCTACAAGTTGGGTTTCTAGAAGCCGGGAGTTAGGGTGGGATGTTTCATGGCTTGGATGACCGTAGAAAGGAGAATAATATAGTTGGAAATTATTATGATGTTTTGTACTTATTATGTGGTTAATATTTAATTAAGAGCAGACGTGGAAATCTACATTACAATTTATGAGATGGATCTCCCTCTATTATAATATGATTTACTTCTGCTGATTTATTTTAGTCATTTCACTACAAAAATTAATGATCTTGTTGAAGCAGATGACTCCCTTACAGTGAAATATAAAACCTAATACACTGTCTATCCAAGTGGTTTGGGTTAATAATATTTGGTTATTTTTTCTTTAATCACAATTGACGTTTGGTCTTGTTTACGAAAAGGAAGGTCATCACAGGGGAGTTCTCCGCCAGCAGTGCCAGAAAATTTTAGAGCATGAGATGAGTAGATAGAAAGGAATTAAGGGATGGGGGGAAGGCATTTGGGGTTGTAGAAAATTTATAAAAGTTCGTTTTTATTTTATTTTTTATTTTTTTGCTCAATTTGGATCAAAATCGGTTTTGAACCAAAGGTTGATTGCATATCTTTGTATTTTCTGAAACTGAAACCCAGATCAAAATTTGTTGAATCTGAACCAAAATGCTGAAATTTTTCGGTCTGTTTAATTGGTTTTAATAGAAATTTGGTCACCCCTGAGTAGAAAGGGATTAAAGGAAGCAACCATTTTGACATTGGAGGCGCTTTGGCAAATCCTGAAAGAGCTCCATTTGTCTATTTAATGGATCTAATAGAATTTTGCTCCCCCCTAAGTAGAAAGGGATTAGAGGAAGGATCCATTTTGACATTGGAGGGGCTTTGACAATTCCTGAAAGAGCTCCATTTTTACTGAAAGAAATTAGTTTAGGAATCAACATCATTGGTCCATGTACTTTTTGAAAGTTCCATTTTTTAAAAACATAATTTCCGGGCTTACCAAAATATATACATGAATAGTTTATGAGTTCATCATTGATTTATGTTACTGGATAAGTCAAGTAGCAAATGCGAGTGTGACTTGGAAAAAGGATTTTGCGAATAATTAGAATGGAAGCAAAAGCATTGTGTAAATCATGATACCATGGATGGCAAATCATGTCTTCATGAAGAAGTAAAGTGTTTTTTTTTACCTATCTTGAAATGGAAGATGACTGTATTAGTATATTTGAATTGATTATTATTTCATGATGTTTATCCAACAATTTGAAGGTATATATTAAGTTGTCAACGGTGATGCGTAAACTTTCTCATTTCCCTCGCTCTTGATGATTGTGTAAGGCAGGGAACACGTCACTCTATGCCTACATGGTTTGTGTTATATATTTAAACATGAAATCATGCAATTGATACTGTTTACAAAGGAAGCATATTTCAGGTGTAATTTAATTCCTTGGCTGAAGTCGTTCTGTTTGATAGCTATCTCTAGCTATGATGAATGTGTAATCTAACTCTAGCTTTGTCCTGTTTTACTTGGACTTGTGATTCAGAACTATTTTTTTTTGACCATTGACCTGAGCTTAGCAGTTACCACTTTTTTTTTTTTTTCTTTTAAAAGCTATTTTGAGTTGATTTAATCTAATTTTAAGCATAGTTAAATTTAAACCCTTCATCAAGTTCCATGCATTATAATATTCATTAAGTATGTGCATAAAGCAGCTGGCATTTTGATTGCGTACAAACACCTTGTTTCAGGTTTTGGTGATGACTGCTCAAATACTTCTTAACATTCTTCGACACAGCATCATAAAAATGGATTCCATCGACCTTCTAGTTATGGATGAATGCCATCATGCAGTGAAGAAACATCCCTATTCATTGGTGATGTCAGAATTTTATCATACCACCCCCAAGGAGAAAAGACCAGTAGTTTTTGGGATGACTGCTTCTCCTGTTAATCTCAAAGGTTTCTTCCTCTGAAATATTATGCTCGTGATCTTCTTTATCAATACCTATTCACTTACTCAATTTAGTAAAATAAATGATTTGTAGGAGTTTCAAGCCAAGAAGACTGTGCCATCAAGATCCGTAATTTAGAAAGCAAACTTGATTCAATTGTATGTACGATCAAAGACCGCAAAGAGCTAGAGAAACATGTTCCAATGCCATCAGAGATTGTTGTGGAATATGACAAAGCCGCTATTTTGTGGTCCCTCCATGAACAAATTAAACAAATAGAAATAGCTGTTGAGGAGGCTGCACATGCTAGTTCTAGAAGAAGTAAATGGCAATTCATGGGAGCTAGAGATGCTGGATGCAGAGAAGAGCTGCGGCTTGTTTATGGTGTTTCGGAGAGAACAGAAAGTGATGGAGCTGCCAATTTAATTCAGAAATTGAGAGCAATCAACTATGCTCTCTGCGAGCTTGGCCAATGGTGTGCTTATATGGTAGTTGATTCTACTAATGATCAGTTGACGGATTTGAAATTTTTATTTGTTATATAGTTTGATTATTCCTTATGTTGCTGATTCAGGTGGCACATTCATTTTTAATAGCATTACAGAATGATGAGAGGGCAAATTACCAAGTCGATGTTAAGTTTCAAGAGTTATATTTGAAAAAAGTTGTGGCAATTCTGCAATGCCATTTGTCTGAGGGTGCTGTTCCAGAAACAAATGGTGAATGCACTGAATTAAAATGCGATGATAATAACATGTTTGAGGATGAAGTTGAGGATGGGGAGCTGCCAAACAGTTATGGTGAGAGCTTTGTGAAAAGTGTTAGTTAAATGAAGCATACAATTATATTTAGCTGCTAACTGCTGTTTTTTTTTATTTATCTATTGGTGATAAAAATAGTGGTGTGGGAATTTAGGTAGTTTGGTGAATTGGCTTTTTTATTAATTACTTTAGTCTGAACTTGACTAAGTAAAACGGCAATTGGCAAGGATGTTTTTTAATCTCATTTGTGACTATTGAGTGTGGCTTTAATGTAAGATGCTACCAAGTTAATTTGAATACATAAGTCATATTTGTGAAGTATGAGCTTTATAAAAGAAAAATAATTGTATGATTTGTCATCAAGGCATGTACTTTGTATGTCAGCTGCAATGCTGGCATGCCAAGTTTAGGTAATTGCTTTTTTTTTGAGTATTTATTTACTTATTTTTTATTTTTCTTTTTATTTTACTGTGGAGAGAAGTTCTGATATTAACTTCTATTCTTCTGAGTCTTCTCATAGTTGTCTCTGGAGGGGAGCATGTAGATGTAATAATTGGTGCAGCAGTGGCGGATGGAAAAGTGACACCTAAAGTTCAGTCTTTGATCAAAGTACTTCTCAAATACCAACATACTGAAGATTTTCGTGCTATTATCTTTGTTGAACGCGTGGTTGCTGCTTTGGTTCTTCCAAAGGTTGTAGATTTTATGCTGTTAGATTGTTATGTTCTTTAAAGTATTTTCTCTGCTATGGTTAAGTCTGGTATCTTGCAGCCATTAGCGGCTTCTTCCAGTGACAATGGTTATTGTCAATGTTGTTAAGTGACCAGGTGTTTGCGGAGCTACCATCTTTGAGTTTTGTCAAGTGTGCAAGCTTGATTGGCCATAACAATAATCAAGAAATGCGTGCCGGCCAAATGCAAGACACAATTGCTAAATTCCGTGATGGTCGAGTATGTGTACATAGATTATCCTGATTATTTGTTTAACTATCAAATTTGTTTTTGTCGAGTAATGCAATGATACTAGATTGTATTTAATGTTGTAATGTATTCTTGCAGGTTACTTTATTAGTGGCTACCAGTGTGGCTGAGGAAGGACTTGACATTAGACAGTGCAATGTGGTTATCCGCTTTGACCTTGCTAAAACAGTGCTAGCTTATATCCAATCTAGAGGGCGAGCAAGAAAACCGGGATCTAATTATATATTAATGGCTGAGAGGTAAATACAATTGTTTCTAGGTACCTGACAAAAAGCTTAAGCTTGATCAATATTTATAAGTGAATGATCTCTTGCAGAGGTAATTTATCACATGAAACCTTTTTGAGAAATGCACGTAACAGTGAGGAAACATTGCGAAAGGAAGCAATTGAGAGAACTGATCTCAGTCATCTGAAGAATATGTCAAAGTTAACTTCATGGGAAGGAGCACCAGCTTCAGTTTACCAGGTCGAGTCAACTGGTGCTGTTGTCAGTTTGAACTCTGCAGTTGGCCTCATCCACTTTTACTGTTCTCAGCTACCAAGCGACAGGTTGTCTGTTCCCCACAATGTTCTTAGATTTTAATGAGTACATGTAATTTTGATGTGCCTTGTTCTGATCTTTGCATTTTGTGTAGATATTCTATACTGCGACTTGAGTTTATTATGGAACGGCATGAGAAGCCATGTGGAACTACTGAATATTCCTGTAAGCTTCAACTTCCATGTAATGCTCCATTTGAGAAGTTAGAAGGTCCTCTTTGCAGTTCAATGCGGCTTGCACAACAGGTAGGTTTTTTTTTCTTGCATTCTCAAATTACTGTTGTTATTTTCATGTTTTGGTCCAGTAATGTCGAGGAAGTTGGTTCAAATTTGGAAAATTTTCTCGGATGTTGGCAGGCTGTCAGTCTAGCTGCTTGCAAAAGGCTTCATGAGATGGGGGCTTTCACTGATATGCTTCTACCCGACAAAGGCAGTGGTGAAGAAGGAGAAAAGGTTGACCAGACGGATGAAGGGGATCCACTTCCAGGAACTGCACGTCATAGGGAGTTTTATCCTGAAGGTGTAGCAGAAATACTTGGGGTAGGACTTTTAGCATGGTCACCGTTCAACAAAAATACTAATATGTACAATTTGTGTTAGAGAAGTTGTCAATTTTCAGTAGAACTTTATCTTCTGTAAAACGGACGCTTAACGAGATCTTTTACATGTTCTCTAAAATTTGTCATTTGTCAGGGAGAGTGGATCTTATCTGGTAAAGATGGCTGCTGTGATGATTCCAAATTGGTTCGGCTTTATATGTATGGAGTAAAATGTGAGAACATCGGCACTTCAAGGGATGTTTTTTTAACACAAGTTTCAGATTTTGCAGTACTCTTTGGCAATGAGCTGGATGCAGAGGCAAGTTCTCTAGGCTTTTCTGTACCTAAAATTACGGTTACAAACATCATATTTATTACTTAACATATTATTGATTATAATCTTTTTAATGCTGGTTCTCAAGTCATTCTTGTTCTGATTGTACCTAATTTGTTTTCTTAATATACTATCTTCATAGGTTTTATCGATGTCGATGGATCTCTTTGTTGCTCGAACCATGATAACTAAAGCTTCTCTGATCTTTCATGGTTTAGTACATATAACGGAAAGCCAGGTTATTAGATTTTATCAACTGAGAGTGTTTGTGGTGGTAGCTTCTTTTAATATTTCATTTTTTTTACTTTTGCAGTTGGTTTCCCTGAAAAGTTTTCACGTTAGACTTATGAGCATTGTACTTGATGTTGATGTTGAACCATCAACAACACCATGGGACCCTGCTAAAGCATATTTATTTGTGCCAACTTGTGGGGAAAATCAAAGTGATCCATTGAAAGAAATTGACTGGAATATGGTCAGGCGGATTATATCTACCGAGGCCTGGAGTAATCCACTTCAGCGGGCTCGTCCTGATGTTTATCTCGGTACAAATGAGCGAAGTCTTGGTGGAGATTGTCGAGAATATGGATATGGAAAATTGCGTAATGGAATGGCTTTTGGACCAAAATCACATCCTACAAAAGAGCGAAGTCTTCGTGGAGATCGTCAAGAATATGGATATGAAAAATTGCATAATGGGATGGCTTTTGGACCAAAATCACATCCTACATATGGAATAAGAGGGGCTGTAGCTCAGTTTGATGTAGTGAAAGCTTCAGGATTAGTAATTCCTAATCGTGACAGCATTGAAAATCAATTTTTGGATGAATCTTTATGCTGTAAGAAGTTGATAATGGCAGATTCTTGCTATAATGTCGATGATCTGGTTGGACGAATTGTTACTGCTGCTCATTCCGGAAAGAGGTTTTATGTTGATTCTGTCTGCTTCGAAATGAATGCTGATAACTCATTCCCGAGGAAGGAGGGCTACTTGGGGCCTCTGGAGTACAGTTCTTACGCAGATTACTACAGACAAAAGTGTGTTTTCTACTTGCTATTTAGTTACTGTTTGCATGTTGTTTCAGCTATATTTTTTGTTTGTGCAATGTCTCTTGATTTCTAGCTTTCACGTCCACAAGGGATAGCTGCTCTGCACCATCCTATTGCACTAAAAGAAACAATCAATTATTCTTTGCCAAAGAAACAGTTATTTACTGTTAGTGTGAAAATATATGGGCATATATTTCTCACGAACAGTAGCTTCTTGCTTCTTTGGGGAAGTTTGTGTTTCTCCAAGATCAGCAGTGGGGCAGGTGGCTGTCCATTTATTTCATCTTCCTATCTCTACAGGTACGGTGTGAACTTGTTGTATAAGAAGCAGCCACTTATTCGTGGACGGGGGGTTTCCTACTGCAAGAATCTTCTATCCCCCAGATTTGAACATTCAGAAGGTACATATTTTCAGTCATTTGTTTTGTTAACGTAGGAAAGCCATGTGTTTCAATTTGTTATCTGTATTTGCTGGTTAATGTTTATATGAGTGAAGTTCGTTACTGAGTCCTCATTTGATCAACTCAGATGAATGCTTTTGTCTGGACGTTCACCTTGGATTATATTTTGTAGGACGTGATTGTGAATCTGAAGACATTCTTGATAAAACATATTATGTCTTCCTCCCTCCAGAGCTTTGTTTTGTGCATCCGCTTACTGGATCTCTTGTCAGGGGTGCTCAGAGATTGCCTTCAATTATGAGAAGGGTTGAAAGTATGCTTCTTGCTGTTCAGCTCAAAGATGCAATCAGTTTTCCTGTTCCTGCTTTTAAGGTATGTTTCACAAGTGGTATAAACTGGTTTTTTCTAGTCATTTATGTTTGAATACCATTCTAATGTTAACTTGCTTTGGTGGAAAACCCTTACCTAGATACTTGAAGCTTTGACTGCTGCTTCATGTCAAGAGACATTTTGTTATGAAAGAGCAGAGCTGCTTGGAGATGCTTACCTTAAGTGGGTTGTTAGTAGGTATCTCTTTTTAAAATTTCCTCAAAAGCATGAAGGCCAACTTACCAGGATGAGGCAGCAGATGGTAAGTAATTTGGTACTCTACCGATATGCACTTAATAAAGGTCTGCAGTCATACATACAAGCAGATCGTTTTGCACCGTCTCGGTGGGCTGCTCCAGGAGTTCTTCCTGTGTTTGATGAGGATACTAGGGAAGAAGAATTTTCTATTGAGACCAAACCAGAATCCAGTGTCATATATGCTGATGATTATGGGGATTCCCGAATTGAAGATGGTGAAATTGAAGGTGACTCAAGTTGCTATAGAGTTCTATCTAGCAAAACTCTGGCAGATGTTGTAGAAGCTTTGATTGGAGTTTACTATGTTGAAGGTGGAAAAGTTGCAGCAAACCATGTCATGCAATGGATTGGAATACAGGTGGAATTCGACCATGATGAGATGAGTTGCTCCCTGAGCAGACCATTTACTGTTCCAGAAAGCATAATGAGAAGCATAGACTTTGATGAGCTGGAGGGGATCCTGGATTTCAAGTTCAAAGATAGGGGATTTTTGGTGGAAGCCATAACTCATGCGTCAAGGCCATCATCAGGGGTCTCTTGTTATCAGCGGTTGGAATTTGTTGGAGATGCAGTACTAGACCATCTTATTACAAGGCATCTCTTCTTCACATACACTGATTTACCTCCTGGACGTCTAACTGACTTGAGAGCTGCTGCTGTGAACAATGAAAATTTCGCTTGTGTTGCCGTGAAGCGCAAGCTCCATGTGCATCTTAGGCATGGTTCTAGTGCTCTTGATGCACAGGTTTACCTCTTTACTACTTAAACCCAATTGGGCTAGGCAATGTCAAACTTAAGTGTTTCATACATCCCTAATTAAGTACATCATTTAGTTTTTTGCTTGTTTGTGCAGATTCGGGCATTCGTCAAGGATGTACAGACCGAATTGTTGAAACCTGGTTTCAATTCCTTTGGTCTAGGAGACTGTAAGGCTCCCAAAGTACTGGGAGACATTGTTGAGTCTGTTGCAGGAGCAATATTTCTTGATAGTGGGCCTGATACTGCTGCTGTATGGAGGGTAGAACATAATTCCTTTTCTGCTTATTTTATTCATTTTCATTATTGTAATACAGTAGTCAAAATGATAATAATGATTTTCCCCTTTTGTCTCCTGTTAGAGATAGACTTTCTGTACGGCTAACAAGTACTCTTTTAACTTATTCTAGGTTTTTAGACCTTTACTGGATCCTATGGTGACTCCAGAAACATTGCCTATGCATCCGGTCAGAGAGCTGCAAGAACGATGTCAGCAGCATGCTGAGGGTCTGGAATATAAGGCTACGCGCAGTGGCAACGTGGCCACTGTTGAGGTGTTTATTGATGGTGTTCAGCTTGGAGTGGCTCAGAATCCACAGAAGAAGATGGCGCAGAAACTTGCTGCGAGGAATGCTCTAGTTCTGTTGAAGGAGAAAGACACAGATCGAGGGGAGAAAGATGGTGTGAATGATAAAAAGAAGAATGGAACTCAAACTCTAACCCGACAAACTCTAAATGACATCTGCTTGCGGAAGCAGTGGCCTATGCCTCAGTACAGGTACGTCTTTGTGAGTTCATAAATGCTGTCGCAAATGTTCTTCCTTTGTGAAAATCTGTTTTGCACCAAAAATCACATTTGTTACATAATGACTTTGGTTCAGGAAGCCTCTTTTCCTGAACAAATTGGACAATATTTATCATCAAATGTCAAATTTTTAATGAGATTGCCCAGTAATTTTTCATTAACCTTTTAATACTGATCGAACACTAGTGATATGGTCCACTGAAAGAAAATCAAATTTAATAAATATTTTTTTTTACTCCCCTTGTGAAATAGTTCTGCTGTTTTTGATGAATATATACTCAACATGGATTGCCTATGTGGGTCAGATGTGTATACGAAGGTGGGCCAGCTCATGCAAAAAGGTTTACCTACTCTGTACGGGTAAAAACTAATGATAGAGGGTGGACAGAAGACTGTGTTGGGGAGCCTATGCCTAGTGTGAAGAAGGCAAGAGATTCAGCGGCACTTATATTATTAGATCTCCTCAAGAGATGGCATACTATGAATTAGGTCTCACATGATCACGTCTTTTAATTTGGTACAATGTTATATGTTGTTGTAGTTGGCCAATTTGTTGGTTTAATTGCATTGCTACTGTCTTGTGTTTTGGCTCTTCCAATTTTTCATGTGGGTAGCCAAACGTGTTTTTGTTTCCTTAATTGTTGTTATAGTATAAGAAAGGAAACCCTATTTCAGTTCCAATTGGGAAGCTTTTTCCCTAAAATGAAATATAGAATGACCAAAGTATTTTATTTTTTTAGTATAGAAAAATTCAGTGAAAATCTTGAAGTTGAGAGCCACATTGGACGTGATTTTTCACTGTGATTAAATACCTTGTTTTTTGATAAAACTGCCACTTATTTGTGTTTTGTTAATTCCTTCCAGTGATAAAATGTTACCATGTTAATTTCTTTTTCCATTTCAAAATAGAAGTGGTTTGAATCAGTCCTTTGGATGGTGGTTTTCAAAATATAAAAAAGCCATTAGCGTGATCCGAAAAAGTGGGTTTTGGAAGTGCATGTAGTACAGCTCTTTTGCTTTTTATTTTTATGATTATTTTTAAAAAAACCAGCTTAATTTTCATTTGACTGCTTGAGTCCTGCCACACGCACCTTCACAAACACAGTGAACTGCGAGTTAAGGTGTTTCGGTTGTCATTATCTGTTAACATATCTGCATTTGATTGGGACGGGCATACTAGCAGTATGATACGCACAACACGTAGTTGAGATAATTATAACGGATGCTAATGCTATTTCATAGGACATAGGCTTAACGGTATGTTTTCAGGGGAGATAAATGGAATCAGGTGATACAGACATCATCTGAAGGAGGCTACAACTTGAGAATGTTTCATCTGTCTCATCTCCTCTTCCTGTTGTCTACATTTGTTTTACATATCAGAGCAACCTCCTTGGCAACTTCTATCAACATTTTGCCTTACCCTTCAGAAAACAATAGATGTCTATCTGGTGGCAAGATCAGCAACCTTTTCTTGTTGGTATAACTCAAGTGGCTGATCGGTACCATAAGAAAGAGCCGGTTCCACAACCTCATTCAACCGTCCATCTCGTATCTTTGTCATGGCCATGGAAGGAGGGTCGTCACACTTTGAGTCCATAAGAATATGTCGCAGGACTACTCCAAATCTGTATTCCTCATTTCTCGCGTTGGTCTTTTGTGTACCACATAGCCCAATATTGCAACATTGCTTTAACCTCCAATACCCACCCATTTTAACAGAATAGTCATAGTCCAAGATGATGTCACTACACTTGACATCATAGTTGGGTATTGGGATTAGATGTCTAGAGTAAAAATAGGCAAGAACATCTACCGTTTCAGCTGCAATGTTCAACCTTTGGTTCCATTCTAGACCTCTGTCTTTGCTTTGGAGTAAATGGCTCTCTAGAGACCCATTGGGATAATATTCATACACCACATGGGCAGCATTTTCCAATTCAATATAACACCCAACAAGGCAAATGATGTTCTTGTGTGAAATGGTGTAGAGGAATTCAATCCTGTTGAGCATACAAACCAGGTTCTCTTCACTCCCAGAGGATATCTTTTGCACAGCCACTAGGGAACCACCTTTTAGCACTCCCATATGAGTTATGCCCTCACTGCCAAAATCAAACTTTTGGCTTTCATCAAATCCTTTTGTGGCTTCTTCAAGTTCTTCATAAGAGAACAACCTCCCCTTGCAAGGTCTCTGAAATTCAGAAATAGTAGAGAAAGAAGCAGGGTTGGATCCCCACCTGTTGTGCTTTAGGTGACGATTGAGAAGTAAAAAGGACAAGGCAATGGCAATTGCTAGAACTAGTAAAGAGCCAAGAACTCCTGTTCAAACACGTCACAAACACATTTAACCTTGCTCCAACTCATATGATGGAAGGAAAGTATTAAAAAAACTAACATACCTGCTAGAATATTGTATGTTCTTTTTTTGCTGACTTCTGATGTGACAATCTTCTTTATATGTGATCTGATGGCCTCTAATACAAGCTGCCAATCAAAGAAATACAATGATTGAGTCAAAAAGAAACTCAATACAATAATGAAATCAATGAAACTTCTTTCCTAAAATCAATGACTCACTTTGTTGCATCCAAATCCAGATGCAAATCCATCACCAATGTAGCCATTCCCACAAGAGCACCTAGCTCCCCCATGGGCCAAACTATCGTTGGTGAATCCGGCAGTCGGAGCACATAGAGCTCCGGCGGCCTCCCTCGGCAATGCCCATTCTAGCTTGAGCCCTTTATCAGCCGACCTCGATCCGGGGGCCACTACCCAGCTCGAAAAGCCCCGACAGCTTGTGGTGGATGAAAAAGCCAACAACCCATCTCCGTCCTCCCCAATGTTGCCGTCGGACAGTGAATAGCAGCAGCTGAAGCTGTCATTCTTCCCTCCTCCGCTTCATCCTTTGAACTCCAATCCGTCACAGTCTAACCGGCACATCGACGAGTCCTCACAGCCATAAAGCTTGGGTAAATTCTCCCTGGCAATGCCGTAGAATTGGCTGTTGGAATCGATTGGTAACGAGCTAAGGTCGGAGTGTTTGTGGCAGTATCCATTTGATAAATCGACTACGATTGCTTCGCTGAGGAATCAGAGGACATGGAGGGAGAGGGAGCCGAAGGGGAGGAGGAGGGTGGAGGCATTGATGCAGGAGAGGTGGAAAGGGGCATGGAAGAGGTCAATTGGGAGGGCGCAAGAGGAGTTAAGGTGAAAGGGGAGAGGGATTGCAAGAGACCCACAAGCCTCATTGCACTTGTTGGGGAAGATCGAATCCGAAGATGCTATGATAAATATAGGGAAGAAGAAGAAGAGGAAGAAGAAGAAGAGGAGGAGAAGCAAAGAGAAGAAGATTGACATGGTAGACTGAGATGATAGGAGATGGGGAGGATAGGGAGGAGGCGAGTCTATTGATCAGTGAGAAAGGGGGAACAAGGGTGGTGCATAGGTGAGTGGGAGGGGGGACTTGGGGAAAGCGGCAGGCCATCGGGCGGGGAGGAGGCGGCGTTGGAGACCGAGGAGGTAGGGAAGAGTGGGGGTTAGAAGGATGGCCGGAGGTGGAGGGGACAAGGGATAACCTTTTCCATGTAGAGAGATTCAAACATAAATCTCGCGGGAAGCACCATGGGCCCCCTTTCTCGTCATCTCGATGTTTAAAAATGTAAAATATGGGCCCGTTTAGAAGGAATGATTATAACTAGTTGGGGCCCATTTGAAATTAATCAGTAACAAAAAAAATAAAAAACAAACCAAATTAAAAGATTGAGAATATATGTCCCCGACAGACTAAACGATAAGTGTCAGTATTGATATTCATTAATCATTTATTAGAGTTTTTTTCAAAACTAGGCAAGAATACCGAACTTATTTCAAAGATGAATTCTAATTTTATGGATAAATCCTTTTGAAATAATAAGATAGACTTCAATTTTTAAAGATGAACTCTAATTAAATGAGAATATATTTTTTTATAACTTGATTTATTTTCTTTTATTTCTGTTATATTTTGTTTAGTTGAATTTCATACTTTTGATGAGAGGTGGACTTTGAGTTCTTTTATTAATTAGGCTCGATTATCATTGTTATAAATAGATTATTATTATTATTTTATTTCCACATAAATCATTGTTATCACTTTTTGACATAAAATATAAATTTTGAATAGTAAATTGTAAAGGCCCGGAAAAAAAAAAAAAACGTTCGACGCGGCAGGATCGATCGTGGGAAAATTTATTTTTTTCATTTTAAACTAATTGTTGTTAGCTGGTTACCCGGTTAAGTGAAAAGTATTTTTAACCGGTTAATTCTTGTTCAATCGGTCAAGTGGACCATATCATTTACCCGTTAACCGGTTAAGTGGAACTATAGCATTTAACCATTTAAGTAGTTAAGTGAACTATGTCAATTACCCGATTACCCATTTAAGGAAAACCCTAGCTTTGAGTGTTATAAAAGAAGGCTAAAGAAGAGAGCTTCATCCTCATTCCCTCTTCCAAATAGGAGCCGCCCTCCTCCTTGCAAGGTAAGATCTCTCCTCCATCTTCTTAGATT
>JAVDBV010059845.1:0-24232 GCA_032619315.1 Piper longum
ATGTTTGTTTTAATAGTTTGATTACTTTGTTGTGGTTTGGGTATGTGGACATGGATAATGATAGCATGATATAAACAATATATTAAGGTGCATGGGAATATTATGAACAGGTGGATCATGACCAACTGTCGAGAATGCGTTGGTATGTTTGAATTAGATGTTTATGTGAAAATAATAGTGTAATGAATAAATCTTGTTTTATTCGAATCTTGTTTTTACGAAATTATATATATTGATTTGACAGGGTGGCCCCGAATTGCACTTTTAGGGGAGATTCTGTCTGTTTTGTTTTTAGGAATTTTTATCGATTTTTATCGTGGTTGTCTTAGCATGAACTGGTTAGTATGTCATCCACGTAGTAGCATGTTAGGGTTTAGTACATTCATTCATCAATATCTTCCATCTTGAGACGCCGAGAGTAGATCCACTTGGGAACCGTAACAGTTCGGTTCGGTTCATGAGCGAGCCGGATTCGGGGTGTTACAGGTTACCTCATAATTGACGGTCATTTGTTTCTTACTGCATGTCCAATCACTATTGATTTCTTCAATACGGGAAGTGAAGAAGCATTATATAAGTAAACTCGGGGACTAGCTTTGGGAAAAAAATTATACGACGCTCACTATTCACTTGTTCGTGCAGTCCTCATTTTTGTGTAGTTGTCTCCTGATCATTTGGCTTTTAATATTTGGTAAAATGTCATGTCATGTGTGGCAAGTTAAAAGATAATGTGCAGCGGAAATTGAACATCATAAGAATCATACATTTGTGACAGACATTGAATTAATTGGATTGCCCAGAATCCTGGATCTACCTGCATGATAATTTTCAGAACTTCATAAATATTATGCATATGTATCTTCCAAATTGATCTCAATATATATATATATATATATTTCTATATAGGTAGATCATGAGTTTTTTCTTTTATTTCATTTTTTTTTCAAAGTGTTGAGAAAAATCTCCAAAATTAGAGGACAACAATAGCGAACACAAGATATGAGAAAAATATGCCTGAAAAATAGAATAGAACAAAACCACAAAAGAGCAGGGATTTAATGTGAAAAACCCTCCTTCAATCGAGAGTCAAAAACCGCGGGGCAACAACGAACAATTCACTACTTCAACCAAAGATTACAGTCATCAAAACATATAAAGATTCCAAGAAGATAATTCACACACCCTATACTATTTAGATTATAAAATTTCACTCTCTCTTAACACTCCGTATAAGATTAAACTTGTGAATTATTTCCCTCTTCTTTTATCTCTATATCTCACTCTCTATCTTTCTTTTACTTGTATTTTTTCCTACTTGTCTTGTCTTGCTTTAGAATGAGGCAAATGAAGCTCAATTTATAGAGAAGCTTTGAGACCCTTCATCCTCCATAGAATAACTAACAGCCACCTCTATTAATATTCCGAGATTTCTTTAGTATTCCGAGTGTGACAATGTGCTACATATCATTAATATAATTGCACATATTAACACAAAACAGTTCATGAGTTACAGGCTCGACGCATGGTTTGAATACGACGAGTTTCTTCTACCTTTAATCCTTATGCGAACATATCAAAGCCCCCGACAGCTAGAAAATATATCGACATGAGTTTTTTTTTAAAAAAAAATTGCAATGAAAATATTTAGTCATAAGGTTTAACTGGCTAGTTTACAAAAAAACTAGAAAATTATGTTAGCTTTGGAAATCCGAC
Source organism: Piper longum (assembly GCA_032619315.1). Classification (NCBI taxonomy): domain Eukaryota; kingdom Viridiplantae; phylum Streptophyta; class Magnoliopsida; order Piperales; family Piperaceae; genus Piper; species Piper longum. The sequence continues at coordinate 1,714 of JAVDBV010059845.1, forward strand.
GTCCAATATTAATGCTGTGATGTTAGTTATCAGCAAAATGATGCTGATCTGTAATCTGTTGAATATGCATAATTAATAAGTTGAAGTTCACAAATATATACAGTAGTATGTACGTATATACATTGAGATCAATAGGGGCACTGAAAGATACTTGACCAGTTGGATATATATAAAAAAGAAATTTAAAAAGAAGTGGCCAAAAGTGTGTTATTGACTCCACACAAATCTCATTAGGTTTGGCCAATCCATCGCTTGTCAACCCAATAATTAGATGTTCCCAGCTGCACGGTGCCCATCATATTCAAGCCACATATTTCTTCATATCTTGCACCGGCTCGCTCCAAATCATACAATTTTATGATTCCCCATTGTTTGGTCTGTATCTTTCATACGTCTCCTTGCTTATCCCCTCTCATATACGTATATATCTCCAAAGATTAAAAGCTAGTAGAAAAGAGATTCCAAACTCCCACCAGCTGAGACATTGAGGGTGGTGACAGAATATTCACTTGTACCCCAATAAAACATTTCTGTATACATGTTTGGATTACCTAAGCTTGAGTATATGGTGCAAATCTGATATCGGAATATGAATATCAGCTTATGTATCAAACAACTAAATTAATTAATTCCACATATTTCCAAGTTGACATTGCTTAGATTAGTACTCGGGGAGGACCATCTTATAATATATATGAATGCATCAAGAATCGGATCGCCACTTTTGCGGAAAGGAAGAGCTAACTTTCCTTCACAGGTGGAAGAACATCAACGGATAAGGGCACAATGTATGTGCGCAGAAGGACCATTTTGAAGGAGAATCCTCGAATGAACCTTATACCGATATTTGTTTAATGACATATCACCATATAAACTAGGGATATGAGAGACCATCGTTACATTGCTTTTGTTGTAAAGAGGCGAAAATGATTAGTGACAGTTACCTGTTGGATTTCTCGTCTATATAATTATGTACCGGTAATGGAACGTTATTATACGGTTTTACCAACAGCAGTAAGTATACTTGCATTATCTGGATCAAGCACGCAAGTTGATCACAAGTAGAAAAGGGTTTTGATCATTTCCCACTTCATATATATATCAGCAGAAGATACACTTATTCTCTCTTTGTATGATGCTATATGAAGAATATCTTTTTCCTGCTTCAATTTCCTTCATAACAGAACAAATAGCTAGACCGGTATACATGCATTTACAGATATACATTTTTCTACATATATAGATTCGATTATTGTATCACCTGCATACTTAAATATAATACAACAATGTACAATTTATTCAGCTTTAATTTTTTCCCCAACATATATATTCATATACGCAGCTTGTGCAATTTGAATAGATTGATCGTTTGAAACTTTTGTGGGTCGTTGTCGACAAATGTGGTACGTAGATAAAGAGGAACCCTGCCGCTCCCACTTGCATAAGAGGGACCAGATATATAACATATATACATGCATAACTCCCACCCAACTTGCCAAGTAGCATCTGAGATTTAATCGACACAAGCTAAGCAGAATATATGTATTGGACCAGATCAAGCATAACAGCCCAAAAAAAACTCATGATCTCATCATAGATTCCCACAAAATATTCATCTTTTTTTCTATCTTCAAATCATATATATATATATATATATATATATATATAAACGTTCTAAAATATAAGTAACCTGGGAAAAACTATTATGCTCAATACTAAATTATGTATAAAAGCTGTAGTGCTGCATGTACATATCAAACACAGTTGATAGGGTTATACAGATTAGGGGTGTAAGCGTTGTGGTTACGGTGCAGTCCAAGTTAATTTATAATTACTATCTATTAATTTTTCGACTATTAACTATTATCACACTATTTATTACTTTTTTGAGTGTCTAATGTTATCGAGTTTCGATCATTTTGTCCGATAGTAAATGGTTAGCAATTGGTAAGTTTCGATTTAAATTATATAAGTCTTTGATAATATGAAATCCTTAAAAAAATTATAAATTTAGTGCCTTTAAACAATATATTTTATTAAATTAACTTTAAAAGGATATAACAATATAAATTTTAATTAATATAATAATAATATAATTTCTTATTTATATTAATCAATATGATTATATTTTTTATTTTAAAAATAAATTAATTTGTAAAACCGTAGCAACAAAGGCTTCTGGCATTACCGTTTCAAAATAAAAATTGTGTGATTAAATTTACTATTTTTTATCATTTTTTTAAACTGTCAAAAAAATATTAAATCTTTTTATTTAAATTTAATTTAAAACAGTTTGTAAAATGATAAACTGGCTAACCACTTAAAACCCTAATGTAGATCATGATGTTACCTATAAAAGGGATAATTTTGCAAAGAACACATGATGATTAATCTTCTTTTGAAGAGTAGCTAATAACTTGGTTATAATTTATTCCTTCTAATTGATATAATAATTAATTTGGTAATACATGAGTAAAAGTTTTCCTGATCTTAATCACTCTCTATATATATTGCAAGTCATAATAGAATCATATTCCTATTTATCCTAGTTTCTTTGATTGCCTATGAGAGAATGAATTAACAAAAGCACAGAAGAAGTGGTGAAATGACAGACTAGTGTTTAAGCTGCAAAACATGCACTTTGAGTCAGAGCTCCTATAGCACTCTTGTGCAGCCGGATATAAAATATACTGTAGACAACACGGTGCAAACAGTCGGAAAATCTTATCACTAGCAATGCTTAGAGTGATCTTTTTATTTACGAATTGGTTTTGCCAAATTATAAACTAATGCCCAGATCCAACAAAAGCCACATATATTTCGGGATTTGATTCCTTTTACACTATGTTTTCTTTGGGAAACCGGATCATAGCCACAAGGTCAGAGTACTCCCTTCCATATTTTCAGGGTATTTAGCCCAGGAATTACAGTGTTTTATTGAAATACTGTAAGGAGGACATTTGGCTGCCAACTAGCCGTAGTCTATTCATAAGACGATTAACATAGCACCCAATTAGCTGCCTCAATTTTCTCAATTAGCTCAACTTTTTGTTTCTCGAGTTGAAGAATCTAGACTAACCAAGATGGAAATCATTGGCGCGCAAGACAAATCAGCGTGTTGAAATTGTACGTTCAACAGCAAATTCTATATATGAAATTAAGCAAGCTCTTCATAAATATTGCATAAATCAATATAGTAAGACTGCATGAAGTTATAATATATGTGTACCGTCGAAAATGATAGTGATCTGTTCCATATATGAGCTCAGCTAGCTCGCTTGAAGTTGAAGTGATCAGCTCCATGAATATATTATACTCTTGGTAATTACTTAATATCCAGAAGGTGCTGCATGGAGATCAGATTCAATATCTGCTACAAAAAAGATCATCAAGCTCTCAATGTACTAACCCAATATATACATCTCATCAGACATAGTTGATTCACAGCTGGCTGTTCTTGGTAGATGTCTTCCACCAAGCCGAACCTAAATAACTGAACATTTCATATTCCAGCTCAAATTGTGAAGAACATCCGAGATAAAGACAAAATCACATTATTAAAAGGCAATGTTACTTCTAATTATACCAAGCATTTAAATTCAAAGTCGGCAGCCACCTAGGCTGGCAGACATATCATGAGGTGAGACAAAGGTGAGGCAAACCAAGGCAACACCACTTAGGCAACGTCAAAATCAACATATTATTATTGTGTTTTATAATTTTTTAAAAAGGACTTAAATAAATATTATGGGTCTCTCTTAATTTTAAAATTAATTAAAGAATAAAATTCTTCCATTAAACTATTTACAAGTCACGTGGAATAAATCAACACCTAATAATATTTGCACAAACTAGGCAAGCTGTAAAGGGTGAAGACAAAGTATGACACAGGATATAGACCGCGTCTACAAAATCAAACTCAAAACACTGTACATATACCACTACACTGGGCCATCGCAGGCAGGCAGCTGCAGCTGCTGAGCAGCAGGGAGGAAGAAGACGAGACAGCATTGTACGGACATGCACTCAATCCTGCTTAGATTCGGTTTAGAATGCTGCTAAAACTGAAGCCTCTCTGATCTATTCATATCACGTGCACACTAATGCATGTGGCCACTGCCGAAGGAGGCAATGCAGCGTTGCAAGTCCCCCCTTACTAGTATACATGATCACTTCTGACTATTGAAACCAGCTCAGAATGCCAGACAAGATCATCTTGCGTAAGTTCAAGATGGTTCATGAGTTCGTCAAGGAAATTGGTTCATAAATTATTTGGTATGATATTAAGTGATCTATTTTCGGCAAGGTTGTAAGTTAGAGATGGCCTTGGAAGCGCTTAATAAGCCTTTGGAAACGGAGTCATTCATACTACGAGAGATAAGATAAAATAAAATAAAAAGATATAGGTGATCATGATAATTAGTAAGATAAAAATATTTTTTGCTTTTATAAATGGTATTATATTTTCCTGCAATTAATTAGTATACAGTAATCAATTCTTTGTTAATAAATACTAACTAAAAATAATACATACATCCGTAACAATATTCAAGGGAATAAAAAAGAATGATGTCCCCAAAAGGATTGACAAAATGAAACGTAAAATGTTTTTGGATCCCTTAATTTGCCAATCCTTTTGGGGACAACGTCCTTTTTTATTCCCTTGAATATTGTTACTGATGTATGTATTAGATGAGTCTATGCAATTTGTTGGCTACAAAATGTGGTCGGTGAGCAAGGAAATGACCATCTTTTCTGGTTTCATTTTTCATCCTTTCTACTCTTCTCATGAACGATCCAACTGGCAACCCATGTTTTTATCTTCGTCTTTTTTCACTCTTTTGTCAGGTTTCAAGCCCATTGTTTATATATGGTCTGGTCTTCTCCAGAATCAAAATGCTACTAAACCCATTTGCTGTAATTTTCTAAACCAATATATATCAAATGTTGACATCGAATTTATGATCTTAGGTGTGACCCATTTATGCAAATGACCGCTTAAGTGCATCTTATCTTGACTCATTTCAAAGAGATAGGTAGAATATATTTTTATTCAACACAAAGATCAGATAGCTAGAATATTGCTTATTGGAGACACATTCTTGTGAAAAAGATAAGCAGCTTTTACAGAAGCTGATTAGGAAGTTCTATCACTTTTCTTGTCTCCTACTATGCCTGTGCTGTGCACTCAACTTGGTGGCACAAGTACTTGATCCTGCCTCCATCCATGGAGATGCTTATCTTAGATATTCTTGCATTTATATATAATAAGCAATTAGTATTGAACAATATCCATAGCAGTCTATACCGGATGTATCATACGGTATATCTATATTTCTAAACTTGAAATTCTGCTATCCAATTAAATATAGCAGAGTATTTGACTGTTCGGATACTATATATGTTGTACAGTGGGTTGAAAGATCACGAGCCCAGTACTGGATACTTGTATATAAATAAGATCATGAAATATATGAAAGGAAAATAAAGGGAGAAGACATTGAACAATAGATACGGATTCCCCCATCTTGTTGCACCTTGTCTGCTGCATCTTGTGGTTCCAAAATGGATGTGTCATTTATCACCAGCCTTTCCAAGCAAACTTATTCTTTCAGCAAGTAGGTCCTCCCCTTTTCTGCATCAGGCCCACCGCAGTGCCCCCCTCTCTCTTTCACATTTCACACTCTCCTTGCCTATAAAGGAACTACCATTGGTCTTCTTCCTCCCACCTCTCATCATCCCCTTGACCAAGGATCACCATAGCTAGCCAATTAATTCTCTTTGTACTACATTATCACATACTTTAGCTAGATAGTTCTTCATACTTGTTTGTCATCCCCTACTAGTACCACTCTCTTATTCTTCTTCAAGAGTCAAATGGCTTCGAGCTCCATGCGCAGCTCCAATGACTCAACTTGGACACCGGGGCAAAACAAGCTGTTTGAGAAGGCCCTTGCTATCTTCGACAAGGACACGCCAGACCGGTGGCACAACATAGCCAAGGCGGTCGGCGGCAAGTCTGTGGAGGAGGTGCAAAAGCATTATGAGATCCTAGTTGAAGACGTCAAGTATATAGAGTCCGGCAAGGTTCCCTTTCCCATCTACAAGACCAGCAGCGGCAGTGGTGCAGGCGCAGCTTATGCGTCCAAAGGCAAAGGTATTTACATTGATCTCTAAAAACCCATCATTTTTATTGGCATTTGCATCAACATTTGTGTGATCTACATGGAACATGGAAGTCCATGTACCACTGTGGATTGAATCATTCTTCCATGGGTATATAAATTTGTTTGGTTCAGTGCTAGTCGTGATCCTTCGTCTCCAAGCTGCTCCATGTGCAGTTCACGCTGCTGTGAAAAACATGAGACAAAGGAATGTTTTTTATGTATTTATGAATCTTTATCCACACTCGATCGGCACAATACATCTCATCCTGTCTGTTACAGCTTGAAGGCATATACATGTATCTGAACCCCCACTTCACATGCAATGAGACTTATCTTTGATTCGATTTAGATATGATCACCAAAGATGCCTCATATTTATCTTTTATTTCCCTTATATCTACGTATCTACACACACACACACACACACACATATATATACTCTCTTGTGTCCACTCTTATATATATGTATATTGTCATGACTTTCATATATGCTTACAGGGTTATTCTAGATCTCCAAGGCCAGAATGGAGCAGCAACCTTAAATAATATGAGCTTAAGTAAGCTATTTATAATGTCTTTGCAGCAGTCCAGTCTGTGCAGTACTGCAGTACACATAACTACAGATGTCATCACAAGTGCCCCTACTCTTATTTCATCATATCAAAGAATGCAAACGTGAAAAAAAAAATGCTAAGCTGTAAACCTTCAAAAACTTCCCCTGTTCAAATAATAAACTTGTTATATTTGGGGGTGCTCAATGAGTGAATGTACATTAATTCTTTGCTTATTAAAAGTTTGATGATACATACATATGTATAGCAATTTGATTTTCAGAATTATTATATGAGCCGCGAGCCGAGGCTCGGCTTAGGATCCTCTTGGCTTAAAGCTCAAGCCGAGCTGACCTTAACCACGCCTAATTTGCTAGATTATGAGAGATTTTAATATTATTTTATAAAATATTTATATGATAAAAATCACTGGAACATATAATATTATGTTGTGATAAAAGTGATGAAAAGTTTTGAAAGCTGGTGAGTGAAAGTTAACATGGTACGATATTCTTTGCATTTTAATATTGAGAACGAGACGGCCAAAAGCTTTCCTATTTAACTAGCAAGATTAGATATATAATAGAGGATCACAAGAGATGACCTTGCAGTATAAGTGGAAGATCCCCCGTAATTAATCTTATAATCAAGACCTACTAAATAAGATTTAGTGTATTACTGAAGATATGTTTAAAAGATTTTTTATTTTGGTTAACCGGCTTTTGAAGAGATATACTTTTAAAGAAAAAAATTTGCCCATTAATTTGTACTTGGCCTGAGTTGTTATATTGTCAAGCAATTGCTTATAAGCAAGAACAATGATCACAACAAATTTGTTAATCTAAGTAATATCTCAAGAGTTTTTTCTTTTTTGGGATTGCAAGGATAAGTTATGATTTGTGCTATAACATGGGAGGAACAAGTATGATTCGCAATTGAATCAGTTTTTTTATCACTGTTACTCTTTTTTTCCGGCCGGAATAGTTGGGATTGTTTGAAGCATCATCATGTAATAGTAGCATTGGGATTGAAACCGATATTGATATAGACACAGATCTATATATCCAAAGGACCTTCGAGACCTGTTCATCATCTTTGAGAACTGTTCATCATCTTTGAGTGGCAATATCCTCTCTCGCCTGCACATCAACTTGCTAGCTAACATTATAAACAGCTAGGATGTTTGATCAATACTACGTATACATACTATTGGAACAATCAAACCAAGAGTGACATGTAACGATAGGATGAAATCGTACACAGAACTAGATTTAGCTCTCATTGACATGAACAAGAGTTCCGAGCACCCATATACAGTGTAAATCTTCTTTATTTCTTTGTACAAAGATGCAACAATAAACAGAAAATCAACTTGATGTCAACGTTCGGGTGGTGAAGGAACAACACCAACACTTTTTCTGCTACTCGAAACAGGTGCTGGCGGTGGGAATATTTTGCGGGATCGGAAACTTGGTATTCCCCAAATATATCGCATGTTTGCTCTTAGACGAGGAAGTTCATGGGTTTGGACTTCTGATGAGGTTACAACGAAGAGGCTCACTCTTCCTCCCATGGCTGTAGGAGCTCTAGTTGCCATTAGAACGAGCAAAACAGGAACAATGAGAGGATGTCTATGCTTTTGGAAAGCTTCCATTGAGGATACTATTCCAATATGAAATGGTGCTGATAAATAGATGGTAGAGAAGTGAGTGTGTGTATAGGCATGTAAAACGTTGGGAAGCTTCCCGCAGTTCTCACTTTGTGAAGTGCTTCACTTTGGCGCCAACTTTATCATGTAGGTCTGCTCACAGAATTATCTTCACCTTGGCGGAACGTCCTCAACAACCGACACACAACTACGTCTCATACATTAAAAAACACCCAAACATCGAACTATGTAATTTCTTCAACGACTTTCATCATGTTCACTGCAATTGCCTAATTAAAGAATTGCAAAGGAAAGATCGAGAAGAACATCTATCACAAGTTGGCAACTTTGCATGTTGGCTTTATTAGAGCTTCCTACCAGCTGCATGCAAACAGAGAATTTTAAATTACCTTGGGCGTTGCAAATATGTCTCCATAGAACCAAGATTTTCAAGTCTTGGGTATTGCATGATAAACTTCACTTTTACATTGATACCAATGACTGCATAACCAATGTCGAATTGTTCGGGTAATTTTATGGTTAAACATCCTACCTTGAGTGTATTATATAGTTCATTGTATTTCTCACAAACTAGATAAAAAACCTCGATCTCTAACTTCAGTTCTTTTAAACTTGCATGTTAGAAGAAAACGTCCTCAGAAAATAGAAAATCTCATCAACTTTATTTCTCTACCATGAGGGGCAGTAAGAGAAACTCGCAGTCAGAACTACATATAAAACATGTAAGACAAAATTCATTCCAAAATTATTTCAATTAACATGGAACAGGCAATCCCCGCAATCTCAAGCATTGGGTGCTACAAAAATTTTCGCTTAAATTAGAGTGCAGAAATCAAAAGTGTTCTTTATCGCCGACGTTGCAACAAATCGACCCAAAACACCCTAAGCTTGAGCTCCGAGTTCAAGCAACAATGTATGGTTGATGTCATTGCCAGCAGGACCATGAAACTGTATCGGGCCTGTCCGGTAATTTTGAGAATAGAAGAATGAGAGTGCAATACAAAGACGTAATAGCAAAGTGCTTAATATGAAACAACCAAGTAGAAAGACAAACCTGGGCTTATGTATCGGTTCCTGAGCTCCCATTCTTCCCTCAGTGATGCGAATTTCTTGAACGGTGCACCTGTAGTTATTACATACACGATCGGTAACAAGAGATACCATCAATATTCCAATTATCTCTGCTGTTCTAGATGGAATTCTCTATCAATCTTGAGCAAAAAGAAGTTTTTTCACAGACAGATGAACAGAGACATTATCACAACAAAGCAACCACCATAAGGAAGCATTAAACCGATGAGAAAGCATTTGTTTCTTTTTCACCAAAATATGAATGCTAAAATTTTGCTGCATGCAAACATTCCAACTAAACTTTTTTTAATAGTTGAAGGAACATTTTATCATTAAAGAGTGATATAATATCCGTCAACAGAGCACTCTCCATTCATAAGTTGGTCATGAGTGGCTTCTGTCAATGGGTAAAGAAGCATTTAAGAAGGCATAAACACTTAATTACAAGAATAAGGAAGCAGTTTACACAAATGATTATCTTATTTGAATTTTAGCTTCAAAAAATGTTCTCAATTACAGGCCAGGCTAAAATAAAAAATGCCAGTTCACTTAAAAAAATAGAAAATCATATGTTTATCAATATAAATCAGAGCATCAAAATAAATAAAACTAAATAAAAAATACCTTCAAGTTCAACCATCGCCTTCTTAATTACTGGCTTGAACTTGCCTGTGAAACAAAATAACCTACATTATCTATCTACTTAATATAATAAAGTAAGCCAAACTTTTGCAAGATGACGCTCTCTTAATTAACAAACATGATTGATTAGATATCTCCAATATTCCTGCGTATACGTCAGTTTAACTTCATCTTTATCTTTATTTATTTAGAAATTTGTATTTCTCATAATCTGTGTAGAGGGGGATATATACTAGTGAAACCATAACAAAAGAAACTCCAACCATGTGTCCCTTATAAAATCACTATAATTCACCATGCATCCTTTACAACTTTCCAATTTTACTTTCACTTATTAGGAAATATTAATTCAATAATAAGAATTGAGAAATCTAATTTAATTATGGTTAGATGCATTGAGGGATTCAAGTCAACTAGAGTAATAACAAGTGGGAAACCTAATTCAACTAGAAGTAGACTTCAATCACTTTGAACAAGATTTCTAATAATTTAAGTAGGATCACGATGATTTAAAAGACATTTTACATAATATATGATTCCTCATATAATAATAATTAAAAAGTAAAATTTCATATCATGTACGTTGAGAATCGAGCGGGTGAGTGACTAGTATTATTTTAAATTATAGCACAAACTAAAACAAAAACTGAAAACGAAAACAAAAAACAAATCAGCAAAAACAAAACTCTTGCGTGACCATATAAAAAACCATGATCAGATCATTAGAGTCCAAACATTGTACTATTTTAACTATTTCCTCCCAACCAACAAAAGGTTTGGTACTGCTTAATTGAATAGGTTTTTTTTTAATTTTTTTTTAAACTAATCGGCCATGTTTTGTTATCTATAACCCAAAAGACTAATGCCTCATATCCTTTTAGGTCAAGGTCAAGACTGACATCATGGCTGTTCTAATCTGATAATAAAAATAACTGAAACAAAGAACATACTGCATGCTCCCATTAATCTACTTTCTTCAATAATAATAAACATGCAGGGAGATAATATGAAACTCACCATGTCTCCTTTCAACATCCATTAGAGACGTTAATGCAGTCCCTCCTACTGTCCATTCTTCCACTGGAGCACTTAAATTCCCTACCTGCAAAATTTCACTTGCCGTATAAGAGCCTAACTGCAATCAAAGAGAAAAAAATACAAACAATACAGATTCTTCCACACAATGGCAAGAGTACACGAGGGCAATCTCAGCAACTAACAATCATCATCGTCATCATCCAAAGCAAATGATATCCACTGTAATGAAAAATCTCGGAAATCATATATATCCGCCGCTCAAGGGCTATAGAAACTGTGCACCACAGTTCATTAAAAGAAACGTTTATACTGCCAAAAACCCCATTATAATGATCGAGAAATTCCAATTTCTTAATAACACATCAAAAATCAAATATCAAATATTTTGCAAATAGCTGCTAAAAAATTATGATACCAACTATTGTATGAAAGACTGATCTAGATGACAACAATGTAACAATGAAAAAGCTATCACACAAATACCAACGCATGTTCACGTCAGCATGAATGAGACAGTTTAAAAGCCAGAATGTTTATTAAATAAGGTTAATCAAGAGTTCAATGTCATAAACATGGTGCTAGCATTGAGCTAATGATAGAGACAAACCGACGAAATAAGACCAGTTTTCCCACAGTGGAGTAGGGCTCCAGCAGCAAAACCCAATGCATAACAGTAAGTAGAATCAAAATTTGTGGGAAGGCCACATCGTCCTTCATACCTACAATACAAGAATTCCAAGAAATGACATTATTGACAGCAATTGGAAATAGAATGAAATGATTTAGCTACGAAGAACAATAAAACCAAAGGAAAATCCAATAGTGTTAATAAATTGTTCACTTCGTCACTAATACTAGGACAAAAAATGTCACACACTGGCATGGTTAAAATAAGACCAGAAAAGACAATAAATATGAGTACCCAAAGAAGTGAGACTGCCCCTTAAACTGGCCTTTGTATCTGCCAGCTTGCTTCCTAATCTCCAATTCACTTTCAACCATGGAGATAAGCATCTTTTCTGTCTCTATCTTGGCAACCTAAAAGTTATTTACGAGCTCTAGATTAATCGCTTACATAGCCAAAGTAAAAAAATAAAAAATAAAAATACACTGGATAACAGAAATAAGATGCTTACCTGCACGTTTCCATGAGGATCTCTCTCCAGCAGTAATTGCTCCTGAATTGCTTGAGGCAAAAGATCAAATAGCAGGTGGGACTGATGCTGAAGTTTCTTTTTCCAAACTCCACCTTCATCAATTACATCATGGGCAAGGATTTCATTCAACTCCGCAATAAGTTGTTGTACCTAAAATAGTACCACCCAAAATAAGCTGTTAGGAATTTTAAAAACAAGGAGTAAAGCTTAAACCAGAAATATTAGATTTAACATACATGCTTGCCTCTGAAGCATGCAAAAAATGACTCTTATTAGTATTACCTCAGGAATGAAATCAATTAGACCTTCTGGAATGAGTATAACACCATAATTGTATCCAAGTTCTGCACGCTTGCAAATCACATCAGTAATGTAATCAGTGACATTTTTCAGGGTCTGCTTCTTGGCAGCTACCTGCATCAAAAACATACATTGTTCAAACAACAAAATTTGCACTCAATTCGCAGTTATTTTGAAAGAATTTCCCTTGTAAATGCAGGGAAAATATTATTTTTTTAGGTATCGAATAAATAGCGCTCCATAATGGAAATTAACAAGAAAAATGAGGTCAGAATTTAGATGGAAAAAAGTTTCACTGTCAGTGAACATATATAACAAGCTTCATATCAATGATCAACGAGGACACAACTAAAATGGAGATTACCTCCTCGCCAATAATTGTGATGTTAGGATGTGTCTGTAAGGCACATTCCAATGTTATGTGAGAGGCCGCACGACCCATGAGCCTAACAACTGCAGAACAAAAATAATTGCTGCATTAGGATGTGTCTGTAGGGCACACTCCAATGTTATGTGATAAGCTGCACAATTTATAATCTAAAAACTGCAGAAAAAATGCCATAGTGGCTACTGACGATGTGAGTTTTTGGGCTTCAATCTAAAGTGACTAGCCACTTTGGAAGGCATAGGAACCCATATTTATACTAGAGTCCACACATCTCACATAGAAATGTGGGACTACTCTAACAGACAAAGTGGGTCCTTGGGCTTCAATCCAAAGTGATTAGCCAATTAAGAAGGCCTAGGAATCCACATTTAACCAAGAGTCCACACATTTCACAAAAAGATGTGGGACTACTCTAACAGCCACAACCACAAAATTATTTGCAGTTAACTAAAAATACACAAATAAGCAGCAAGAATTAAAAACAAACAATTTTTAAGATTTATTACAAGTTACGATATAACTAACAACGTCAGATGTTTCCTAAGCACTATCTCCAGGGATAAACAAAACCAGATTTTGAATGATAAAATTATATCTCCCCTAATTAACATGCCAAAATGAAAACAATGGAACCCTATTGTGCCTTAAACATGTAGATTTTAACCAAAAGGAGCAGAAAACACAGTAAATTTTCAAACTATAATATAGCTAAAACTTACAATGATAATATTTTCCAGTAGATCGTGCATCAATCATAACATTACCTATCATTTCAGCATAAATCTGCACAGATTGTAAAAGAAAAGCTCGAGATTGGCAAGATCCAATATAAATCAAAAATAGAAACAACTTATTGTCCCCTCCATGTCAAAATTGCTACTTTTTAAGCCGCTTAACTTCACTCTGAATATTAAAACTACACTGTTTAATCCTAGAAATAAGCTGACCTTTTCATCAATTCTACATACAAATATTTGGCCTGATCATGACAATACCAACCTGTCCACTCACACTTTTCTCCAATCATACAACCAAAATAGTTCCCCAAATAAATAAGTACAAAACTTCCGATTACCAATAATCAGTTGCTATAAGAAGGTCTACAAAGTTATTGCCGCAAAGTTAAAGGCTCGTATCAGCTTTGAAATATAACACCAATTTACACGGAAATCATAATTGCAAGCACTAAAGTCTTAGCAACCACCTAATCATAAGTGATAAAGAAGATTAGCAAAATACTCTCCTAGCATCATCACCTTGCAAGCTGTATCAAAGCCAAAACTCGTTGGAACCTCCTTACATTTCAAATCACCATCAATTGTCTTTGGGCATCCAATTACAGAAGTCTTCATATTTTTCATCCTATTACATCCATTTAAACATAGTAATTCCATATTGATAAATTTCTAAATAACAGAATAACTTATGAATCAAAAATATTCATCACATCATTAGAGAGAGAATTTGATCTATTGAAAAATCAGAGCAAGAATCATAGAGAAACTGCTAGAGTCCATACAAAGCATGTGAACCACATCTGAAATATTATCTTAAGATAAAAATCTATATTGCATAATGATAACGCCTTCAATTAATATTTTGGAAATAATGTGATAGACCATCTCAAAATTGACCAAACTGAAGTAATCAAATACATAAACAAACTCATCATGTATCATACTTGCACTACATTTTGTTTTCAGAACTTAAAAACCTGAAATTTTCTGCAAGGAGACAAGCATTTGTATTTGAATCATCTCCACCAATGACTACAAGCCCATCCAAATCAAGTTTAATGGCCGTGTCTTGAGCTTGCTTAAACTGCCATTAATCATTTATGTGAGTTTGACAAGGTGAAAACAATTATTAAGCACAAGTGCTACAAAAACATTTTCCAAATAACACTTTAAATGCACCTGTTCAGGGGTTTCAATTTTGTCCCTTCCACTACAAATCATGTCAAAACCACCCTAACATAAAAAAATGACATCAAGTTAGACAAAACATTCACAGAATAATCAAATTTGCATTGACACATACTCAAGAGCATTTATATTAATTGTAATCTAAACAGAAACAACTACGTCTAAATCACAGTAAAGTGGAACCCAGTGAAAAAGTAGAGACACAACTAACAGGCAACCATACTTCTATCTCAATAAGAATTTTGAGCAGTAGTAAGTGTTAAAATGGATTTCCATTTCCTCAATTAAAAATGTGTTAAAGAAATGCAAGTCTGTATCAACTTAATTAAAGCTTTTTTCATGAGAAACAAACAAGGAAACATCATCTGCTTCAACGAAAAGATTGACCACAAAATACAAGCCGAGATTCCAAGTCAAACGAGAAATATAAATGCAGTGAATTAGACCAATTGGGAAATGGAGAACAAGACCCACCTGATTTCTATAAGGATAGATAAATTCTTCAGTCAGCTCTACATATTTGCATTTCATAATCCCAGCAGGACCTCCCTTGAATCCATAGAGTACACTGCCCTTGACATGTTCCTGCAAATAATCTGCGAGAAACAATATGAGGTGGGAAAAAGAAAGATTGTCGTCTCATTTAAGTACAAGAAAGCACATGATGATCGTCCAAGTTGGCTTAACTACAAAAATTTCGTGTAAACAGACAAAAAAAAAGACAGAATAGGAAGAGGAAGGAGGAATCACCAAAAATGCCACAAATAACATTGTGGCCACCAGGAGCCTGACCACCAGAAAGCACGACACCAATCTTGAGTTTTTTATCTGTCTCTGATACAACCGATTTACTTGGGACCAGTGATACTGATGGCTGCCCAAACAGATGGGGGAAAAGCTTGGCTATCTCCTCTGAAGGCAGCAGACACAACAAAAGTCAGGCCTCACCTATTGGCATAAAAATATTTTAACCGTTTACAGCTTAAATGGAATAGAAGAAACCCTTACGAGGATTGCCCGCTGCAGAGCTTGGAGGCCCCTCAACAGATTGGAATGATGCTTTCAAGACCGAAGGAAGAGTTGGAGGGTAATTCTGCCGACTTGTCTGAACTTCACTGTAAACATCAACTGTTCGACCACAGGATGCAGCGTTGGTACGATCACCATTGGCCAGTGAAGCCATCTTCACTTACTGGGAGCACTGTTTATACAAACAGTAACACTAATGAATACCTTCAACACATATAGTACTTTAAGGATATATTACTCACCAATATTAAAAACGTCTTTTGTAGAAAAAACAAAAATGACAAGAAACAATTCTTCCTTGCACTAATTGTAAGAAAAACATTTATCACTAAATAAAACTTTGAAATACTTTAAGTGAGAAAACAGAACATATCACTTCTTAAAATATTTGCATAAATTTCCTTCAAAAGGAGACATATTCTCAAGAAAAACTATAACTTCTGAGGCTACATAAAATTAAGCTTGTTTTAAACATGACAACGTCGAAAGAAAAGAGAAACAAAGTGGCAACCGGCACCGGTAGTGAGAATTGCATACTAGATTGGCCATAATTGCGTCTATATTAGCTTATTCCCCAAACACAGTTTAAATAACTAACGCATGGATATTTTTCATCTTCCCACTGCAACAATTGTCATATTGAATTATCAAAGATGCCATCCTAGCCATCCATTGTAAAACTAGAACCGAACACCACCTAGCTACAAGGGCCGATTTATGGCATTTTAAATTTCACTATTCCCAATAAGTGACAAACCAGTATTGCTAAAATACTGATGTGGCCAAAGTATCAACAGAAGTGTTAATTATTTTTAAAAAAATAATTAATTAAATTAAAAATTATAAATATCATTCTTAATAATATATTAAATTTTTTATTAGTAAGTATTGAAAATAAGACTAATTGATCGGGGGATCTTGTATTTCACCCGCTTTAAAAGATTCCTTCTTCAAAATTCCTTTTCTATGGCTGATAAACTTGGTATGAATCTATATCCGGAGAGACGCCCATCGTCCAACATGGCCTGAGTATGTTCCAATACCCATCACCCGTCATTTTTTTTTTAAAGTGATTAATTACTAATCTTACAAATATGTAACATGTAATAGAACAAACCAAACCCCACCAAATAAGATAGCAGACCCATGCCTTGAGGCAAATGATTCAGAGGGATTATCCAAAATCATAATCCATCAAAATTACAGTCACAACTCACCAATCAATCTGTGAAGAAAGGTATACACTTAAATCGCCCAAAAACAATTGCAAAAACCAGGTCTTGAAGCACAAATCACAAACAACACCAAAATTATCCAAAACAAGGAGCCAACAAAAAGAAATTTACATCCAAAAAGAATTAAAAAGAGACAATACAACCATCAAGCCAATACGATTGTGGTAGGCGTGGGCATCGACAAGAACGAGCAATCAAGAAATCAGCCCCAAGTACGCCACAATCAATCTACAAATGCCGCCCATTTAACAGACTGAGGAAAAATAATTCGAATCGAGAGAGCAGGACCAAAACCAAACGGGGGCAGATCAAAGATTTGAAGTAGGAGGTGGCGGATCAATCAAGAAACGTGCCAATGCCGCACACATGCAAAAAAAAAAAAGGCATGCAATTGGGCGAGGCGGGGACGAAGCCTTACGAAGCTCACTCGACGGCAGCGAGCGACGGCGGCGGCGGCGGCGGGACGAAGAGCTAACGGGGGGGATGAGGAGGAGGCGTGTTAAACGGCGTTATTTACGAACGCATTTTACCCGCTTCGCCGCGAATATGCCCGCCCAGGATTATTGAGAGCGATTATGAAATAAACGCTTGGTTTAAGACTCGATTATAAATTCGATTTTTTTCAATAATTTTGTAAAAAATACTTTAAACACAATATTTAAGTTATTTTTTAAAAAATTATTTAAATAATTTTAATAAATTTAATCATAAATATACGGGAAAAGTTGGTAAAATAAAAACCCAAATGAATTGTAGAAGGTACAAAAAATAAAATTTACTTTTCGATTGTTCCAAAAATCAAAAAGATGATCAGATAAAACTCAAATCAATAAACACTCTTTAGGCTTTGTAAACATAATTTTAAAAAAAAGAGATCTAAATTAATTCCATTAATACTTAAAATCCAATATAACGTATAATTCATAGTTACAACGCACAAGGAAATATTGGATTTAAAATTTTAAAATAGTATTTACAAGTTGTAAATATTTAAATAATTGTAGCATGTATGTATGTATATTTATATTTACACAGCGCTGCATATTGTTAGCAATATTGTTAATTGAAGTTTCTTAGCTAATACATTATATGTAGAATTGAAATACTCTGGTAATGTGAGTTCTCTATAAAATTTTCAATAGCAGGTAGTGAAGCTCAAAACCTTTACTAAATTTGAGAACACTTCTGAGGACTTACTAGCGGCTAATCTGCTGCTTGACAGCGAGCTTAGCAACGGCTCGACGGAAATTCTTGCGAACTCATTGCGTTGTAGAAACACTGGTTGTTGCTCATGCAAAACTG
This sequence comes from Piper longum, assembly GCA_032619315.1. Taxonomy (NCBI): domain Eukaryota; kingdom Viridiplantae; phylum Streptophyta; class Magnoliopsida; order Piperales; family Piperaceae; genus Piper; species Piper longum. Next base: position 20,188 of record JAVDBV010059845.1, read on the forward strand.
GGAAATACAATTAAGAGAAACTGGGGTGGTGTTGTCTTCTCGTATATGGAACTTTCATCAGCTTCCTCACAAGTAATTTGTAATGCTGACGTCTAGTTTTGAACAGCAGATTGATTGTGTTCACAGCATTGATGTCGTGGAACTGATGAGGGGAGTAAGGAGCCAGTTGACTGATGTAGTCCTCGAGCAAACTACAGAAAATTCAGTTGAGAAGCCAGTTAATCAAGTAATGGACAATTGCCCCAATAAGAGGAAACAAGAAGAAAGAGACCTTGAAGAGGCTAAAGATAAATGTTCGAAAGAAGGAAAATCTAATAAAGACTGAGAAGAAGAAGAAAAAGAAGAAAAGGGAACTGAAGATGCCGACGATCAATTGCAACAGATGTTCAATAGCAAGCAAAGAAACAAAGAAAAAGAAGAGCAAATTATCTCAACCAGAAGAAGTGGGCAAAATGGAAGAGCAGGAGGACAATGAGTCGAAGACCAAAGGGAAAGGGGAAAAAAAGGAAAAAGAAGAAGAAAAAGAAGAAGAGGGAATGAATACACATGTCTTGGACTTGAGTTTACTGATAATATTTTGTACCTGTCTTATGTGATATTGATGACCTTTGTATATAATTTACATCACTTATCAAAACTTCAAATTTGTTTTGTCTCTTGTTTCAGAAACTTGCTTGATCAAAATTTGACCACAACTATCTTGTGCAGAGTGGTTTGGGAATATAGACATTTGTACCAGCCACTCCTATTACAGAATTTCTGCATCCTTGAATGCGGAGTAAGGTTGTTTTTACAACTTGGCATAGCTAGCAGATTTAGTTACAATTCAAGATTTGGAATGTTTCAGCAAAAGCAGTGACATTGTTAGAGCACTTTCCTTGTTTTCCTGAGAATCTTCGAGTTTGCCAGCTGTTTGATCTATTGGGAAGGTAAACTATGTACTAAGCAAATACAATCGATGTTTACAGAGTACTAATTCATAGTTCAGAAGACATCTACATTCTGAGCAACCAACAAGTTTTCCCAACAGATCAATAGCCAGATAATTTTCTGGGTTTGCAGGGACTGGATTATGAACCGGCCGACTTCATTTTTCTTTTATGATAATTGCAGTGGGAATATTTTCGTAACAGACAATGGACGCATAACTGACACAACCTTGCAGAACTACATTGAAGTTTAGTTTCCCACTTCATCAAAATCCAGACACAGAAATTGATGGAGCCAATCCCTCAACATCACTTGTTCCCATCCTTTTAGTTTATGGCTTCCTTTATCTCTAGAAATTGACATTGCCGAGGGATACGAGTCACATATTTCTTATTGTTTGTACTGTTCTTTATTTTAGATTATGTCGACCCGTGACTGAACTGCTGCCTCCTTGTCTTGTTTGATACATATTTGCCTGTTCACTTGCAATTTCCATGAATCGGTCCACTCCCTCTACAAGTGTATACAGAAATATATACTTGAAGTTGTGTTGTTTCTTTTCTTTTCCTTCTGTCTTATGAACATGGGAAATTAAACTTTAGGATTTCATATTTTGCCACATCATTTCTTTTAATTCCCTTCACTTGGAAATATTTTTTCTCCATTTGATCTTTCTACAACCACACACACATCGGAAGAAATGATACATTTGCAAGCGTTTCTAACTTGTACAGACCTGAAAAGTTATTAGCCGCAATCATATTTATGAGATGTCATCAAGAAAATTTCATGAGTGGGTTGGGGAGGTTGGGAAGAGAGTTTTCATGTTGAAAGAAGTTGATTTGATTCTACAGCGCACAATTCTACTTTCCGACGTTTTCAAAGATCCCTATCCCGTTTTAAAGCGATAAAGTCATTGTTAACTGTTTAAACAACAGTTCTTTTTGTAAGATAATAAAAGGGTGCAAGCTCTTTGATGGAATATTAATATGTAAGCTTCCATGGTATATATAGTAATTACTTATTTTTACATTTTTTTAAAGCCCTTGTGAGTTAGAATGCACCCATATTGAAGGTTGCATGCAATGCCTTTCTAGATTCCAACTAAGCTTTGGCCATGGCTAAAGCTGCCAACATCGCCGAAGGTTATATCTGTATCTGTTGCTCAAACGTTTTCGCTTAAAAATTGTTCAGTAAGAAGAGATTATAACTAATTATTTTTTGATAAGGGTATTTATCGAGCTAATCGAGGTGCAATTAAATGAATCTGAATCAAAGTAAACATCTCATGCATGGGGCAGCCATGAAGCTGTTTCAATCTGGTGACTTTGAAAGTGCCCAAATAACTTCCAAAGAGTGCATGTCACTTGGGTAAGCTTATCTTGTTAAATAATTAGATTTTGTCCACTCAAAGATGAATTTTTGGGCTTTGATAAATCTTTTACATAGCCTTAATTTTCAGTTACAAGTATTGCGTAATTATTTAATGGACGGTATTCAAGCATGACCGGAAGATGAGAAACCCTTTCAGATTATCAAGAGTCGCAGCCACATATGGTGTGGTGTCACATTAAATTATATTGATTTAGGTATAAGCAAAACGTCAATTGTTTTGCCTTCTTCTCGACTATGAGACACCAAATGTAGAGAAATAGATCTAGATGCAGGCATTGTAAAATGGATATATATTCTCTTATATGTTAATACTTATTCTGATCACAAACACATTGACTAATTATCTAATTAACAGGTTTAAATATCAATTTAGCTAAACTATATAAAAGTTATATTAAGATTAGTGGAGTCAACCGAGTCTTGTCAATAAATTTGATTAAAAATCATGAATTAGAATGCACTAAAATAGTTTTTTGAGCGAATACATAATTTCATATTAAATATATGAAATGTTTGACAAGATAATATACTTCATCAAGAAATAAAACTTGTGCCCAAACAAATTAACATAGATAAAATTCACATCAAATACCATGACAAGCCTTGTATAGCTCATGTAGCTTATACAAGATACACCTCTTATCTAGAAAAACTTAGTGGTTTCACTACTCAAAATCTGCATAAATAAATAAAAAAATTGAATAATAATGATAATTATATATTTTCAAATTAATATAATGCTTCTAACCCTTTCATCTTAATTATCAAAATAATTCCAATAAAAATTAATATAAAATCTCTTAGATATTGTATTTAAAAAAAATAAAAATATATCATATTGATGTAAAATAAAAATAAAATTTTATCAACCTCTTCCTCATATTGTCTACTTTTGATGCATATAAATTTTATTTTATGGGACCCACTAAAATATTTAAAATATATGTGTAGCTTATATAAGTTTATTAGGTGTCACTCACCTCAATTTTATCCTACCCAGTTAATTAAAGTGTGCATAATAAACTTCTCAAGTCTAATTACTTTAAGAGTGATTATAAACTTATCAAGTATAACTTTGTGACGTTGACTTCAATGAAAACGGCAAGAGCGCTCAAAATTTCAATCTCCAAAACAAAGTGCTTTTAGTCTTGTCCAAATCTATTTGTGAAGGATTATATAAAAAGTTCCAATTGCCAAAGCTTTTAAGTACACGTTTACACTTGGGTTAGCTGCCGACTTGCCCTGAGCACCTGCCTCGCCTATCTTTGTTTAAAATACAATAGCGTAGCTGTTTAGTGATGATCACCGGATGGTCCACAAACTAAAATATAATACTCACCTGCGAATAACACGAAACCACGTGAAAACCGACTTCTTTTATGTCGATACAACTCACATCTTCAACTGTCATTGGCTTCATAATTTCATGATGGTAGGATATGATTCAAGTGGTCACCAAATTTGGATGAGTGAGAGCTCAATGGGATGTAATTGGGATGGAGGGTGAATCTAAATGTAGGCAGTTGATCTAATCTTCATTAGAAGAGGCAATAAAAAATGAAGCAAATCAGTACTTAAGCTAACCCAGATGCAAATTTTGTATTAATTTGTTTTCTTTACACAGATTAAATACATATATACATGTATGGTGCCCATGACAGCATGGCATAAAGCTACAAGCAATTGATGTATAAACATATATCAAACAGTAATTAGTACG
>JAVDBV010059846.1:0-23655 GCA_032619315.1 Piper longum
CCAACGGCGTGGTAGAGTTGCACAACTACTGCACCAGTGTGTATGAGGAAGGGGATGCAAGGTCGGCGTTGATAGCCATGTTGCAGTCGCTCAACCATGCTAAGAACGGGGTGGACGTTGTATCCGGCACCTACGTCAAGTCCCACTTCGCCAAACCAAACTGGCGCAATGTCTACAAACGCATCGCCCTCAACCACAAAGAGTCTCGAATTGGTGAGTTTCCTAGCTGTGCATGCATGACCTCCAATCTTCACCGGCATTTACCCTTGTTAGTTTTTGTCACATGGATAGTAATTTCGTTTACATACATTAATAATCGTCATTTCATGTTACATGCGCGGAAGGATCCCACAGATAAAACTTTTCTACGTTGCATGATATGGTGAGAATTATTAAATTATATGACAAATATTGTTGTTATGAATTAACTTACTTTAATATGAGTAAGGTCTCAGTAAAATAATTGGCATTCAACTCAGTTAAAAGTATAGTAAATCTTTTTTTTTTTTTTGGTTCTCATAGATAGTTGATAAATGGCATAAACTGGCATATTTTTGTGTCTCGGACTTTGTACAACACCATGCAACATAAATCTTTAGCTAATTTAATCTGGGCTAAATCAAAACGGACTAAACCAACAAAATCGGGAAACGCGTTTCCTAGTGACGTCAGTAGTTATATACTTTGACTTATTTTTATCTGCTTTGCTGACTTTTGGAATTGGTCCAACCACAGGTGTCTTCTATTGTGGCCCACCAGGACCCACCAAAGAGCTGCGCCAGCTGGCCTCTGACTTTTCAAGGAAGACCCCAACCAAGTTCGATTTCCACAAGGAGAACTTCTGATTGGGCCATCGCACCATCGCCCCCTAGTCCCGTCTGTACAGCTTCTCCTAGATCGGGCCCACACGCTATTGTGTGGAATAGAGGGCCCACGTGGGAAAAAAAGTTGGAGGGATTATATATAGTGGTATATATATTAGCATGTGAATCTGACCTTCAAATGGTGGCGATTTTACATTAAAAAGTTTATTTTATTTTTGTTTTTTTGTTTTTTTTACAATTATTGATTTTGGTCTGGGTTAATTTTGTATACAAGAGTAATAATATATTTAACGAAAAACTTAGATGAAGCAATAAGGCAATAAATTCCCATGTTCCCCTCGAATTGCTTTCTCAACATATGTGTTTCTTTTGCATCCTTAGTTGTGGATTGGTTGATAGTTGTTTACACTTAACCTAGCTTATGGTGGTAGTAGTTTAATGGATTGTTAGTAAATATATATATAGGACTATCCGCATCCACATGCATCAATTAATGTTAGGATATTCCACTAAGTAATTTGGTCAGTGCTCCCAACAAAACAGATATACGCATCATACGCATAAGGCTTTTTGTGAGAGTGAAGCAACATGTTGATGAACATGAGGTCTTGCAAATAAAATCATCGCGAAAAAAGGGAACTTTAGGCATGTGTGGTGTTGGGTACTTCCTTGAAGAAGTTTTAAGTCAGTGGTGACCTTTGCCGCATCAGAATATGAAATGAGTGTGGTCTGGCAAAATGTTATGAAAGTATGTTAGAGATGAGGCAATATAGTGGGCAGGGATGCGCACTAGGTTGTACTACATAGACAGATTAATTACTGGGATTAGGTCATGCCCACTGTCAATTGCCCATTCTATAAGATCATATCTTACATGATCGGCCACTTTCTCACATTATATTTTTAATAAGAAAAAAGAAATTTCAAATGAAAGATTTATTATTTTTATAAGCTGTTGCTATTTCCCTGTTCTAACTTCAAATACGGCTGACCATATTTGCACATAGTTTGACACAAATTCCAAAAAACCAAACGTGGGCCGCCGCCAAAATAAAAGATCAAGAAGTCAATTTTGAATAGGCCTCCAAATTTTGGTATTTAAATCACAATATTTATCTTTGTCTGGCCTCGTATAACTGTGTGTCCAAACAGGGAAGAAGTTCTACAAGCATTTGTCCCCACTGCCAATAATATCGACAGCTTTTCTGGCGGGTGGGCGGTGGGCCTTAACACCTTGGAATGCATTCGCTGCCTCTCCATTTTGGTGGCCTGCTTCCTACTACATGTGAAGATGGCCCACTATTGAAAAAGAGCCCATACTGACAAAGTTGGTGGGCCTATTTCGATAGTGGCCCATGACGGCACTTTCCCTGACAGCTAATTTGGCATCCTCAAATGTTCCAATTTAATTATTTTAATTTATTTTTCCAGAGCCTCAAATGTTCCAATTTATACAGTTTGGACTTGTGGCGTATGTGTTGATTGAGTCGGGCAAGTGGCAACAACACGCACTGCTTGTGGAAAGGTTGAAACTGCCTTACCTTGTTCATTATTTATTTGACGATTTGTTTCCATATAATATAAGTGAAGAGAAGTGTACTTATTTATGATGTATAGTTTATGCCTAATACGCTAAATATCCAAATTATTAACCATCTAATAGGTCAAAAAGGGAAAATTTAAATCCGTGGCCAGAGGTTAAATTGTAGGAGTAAAAAATTATCTGAGTGGGGAGGACCATGCACTAAAATATGAAAAGCTTTCTTGCCCATATATTCAACGGTAAACATTATTAATAATATTTAGATGGTGTTTCAGAAATATTTATGTTCGGTGTGGCATAATACTTAAGGGAGATGGTTGCGAATGCCACTAACCATTCACATTGTTACACATTTTGCAATCAAATCCCCAATATCTTTTTCCACTAAGAACGATAAGAGTTCATAGCAATTATATATTATAGTAGAATAATTTTTTTTTTCGCTCTTAACGTGTTTTGAGCTTTTTAATTTTGGCCCTACCATTATCCTAAAGATAAAGACAAATTAATTCAATAAGTTATAGTAAAATGTAAACGCGAGCCTGATAAACTCAAAAGAAAAATCAGTAAATTTAATTAAATAAGCATAATTATTTTCATAATTGGTAAGTTGTATATAGTTTTCTTCTTCCAGCTTCCATCGCTCAACAAATTCCCTTCCACCACCGCGGGCTCAATCGCTACGAAGTTATTTGGGACCTCATCAGCACTGTAAAAGAGTTGTATGGTTTGTACGGGGTTTATAATTGTAGTAATGCACGGGACTTTTTTCTTTTTGAGACAATGGAGTGAATCTATGTAATATAAGTTTTTATGTAAAGACTGAACAAATTAGACTTAATTTAGTCGCCGTGTTGGGCTAATTTATCTACTTTAGAATTAATCGCTCTTGGGGAAAATAAAGATCCTTCGATATAATATGACTGATGGTAAGGTACAGGAGGAGAATAAATATTTTTTTTATATATTTTCTTATTTTTTCTTAGATAATTCGTTAGAAAAATGCATATAAGGGATTCTTTTTTGTTTACCAAAGCAAATGCAGTTTTTTTATTTCTTGCGTAGTATAATGTTTATAAATCTTTTTTTATTAATTTGTAGATTTGATTTTAAGTATTTGGTTTGTTTCTTAGATTTTTGCTCGGGGAGGTTGAAAAGTAGCTTATGGCTTTATATGATCAAGGTAATAGAAATTAATTGGTTGTATTTTCTTTATGTGATCATTCTAATTTTTTTATTTTATTAATTTATTTTTTATAATTTGGTTTCTCATATTATATTTCAAATATGCATTATCTTTTAAAAAAAGTTTTTCGTTATATTTTCTTAAATCAGAATTTAATTATTTAAATATAATTGAATTTTTAATTAAGAGGATAAATTTAAAACCATTTTTTTGAATATTGAAATTTTTTATTCTTATTTTAAATAGAAATTTTATTATATGTTCTCTTATAAATTGGATTTTCAAAAATTAAAAAAAATTGATCCTAATTTTAAATAAATTTATTTTTATATATCTGATATTTAAATCATGGACTATGAGATCATGAACTATGCATAATCTATGGTACATGTGGATTTTTAAATTATTTTAAAGTATATTTTTAAAATAATTTAAATTGGGTTTTAATATTCTATTATAATTGCAAGATTGAATAAGAATTTTTGATTATTAGAAAATTATAATTCTTATTTTAAATAGGTTTTTAAAAAAATATATTATATGTGAATCATGGACAATGCATAATTTTGATTATGGAGTTTTTAAATGGTTTCACATATACTTTAATGGTTTTCTTCAAATTGAACTTTATTTAGGTACATGTATTTGTATTGAATTTTTACAAGCATTAGTATATTTTTATTTTAATTTAAAATTAAAATTCCAAATAAATTTGTTTAATGATTTTGTAATATTTGAATCATAGACTACACACAATTTTGAGTCCTTGGTTTTTTAAAATCATATTTAAGTAGCATTTTCTTTCTAGCTTTGTTTTAAAAAATTATATATAATGCAAATATTAAAATTTACTTGGAATTGTAAAATTAAATCTTATATTTCAAATACAAATTTTTGATTTTTATATTCAATTTAATTTTTTAATATTTCATATTTTGAATTAAATACAAATTTTGAGTGGAAGTTCATTTTTAATATGAAATATTGAACCTAGAGTTTAGTATCTAATTTGATTAAAATGTGTATCAATCTAATAACAAGTTATTAATATACCCCAAATGAAAATAAACACTAATAATTTATATAAAAGATGACAATAGTTGATCGTCTATCACCAAAATATTAAAACAAAAATAAATTTGTATATTCATTAGCATAGTGCTGTGCAAATTGCACAAAAATATATTAAATAAGTTTCTAAACATTAAGAGATAAATATTATAAGAGTTCTATCCAAGCTGCATGGCTTCATGTCTCGTCAATTCGAAATAAATACTTCATCAAATAAAAAACTTAATTATTATTTTTGCCAAGATAACGTACATTCTCATTTTTAGTTTAAAAATAATTAATAATAAGTATTGATTTTTGTAATTTGATTTTATTTTGAATTTATATTTTTGATAATTTTTAGAAGTGTCTCGCTCATTGTGCAGGTCATAGTAAATATATATATGAGTTACACAATTATATATGTGCTACTATATGTCTCAGGACATCTTAGGGCTACTAATTGAGCAAGTTACCTCGTGAGCATTTACAATTTGATTTGGCATTTACAATTTGATTTGGTTCGAATTAATTCAAAATTAGATATTTAAATGTTTGAGCTCAATTAGATTCCTCTAAGTCGAGTTTGAGTAAGGGAGTGTTTAACTTGACACGACTCGGATATAACTCGAATTCGACTCATTATTTGATTCAAACTCGACTCAATAAAATAATTTAATAATATACATAATATTACTTGTCTACTCAAAATATATTTAAAATCATAAATAAATATTATTATTAAGTGCATACTAAATGATAGTGGAGGTGAGGTATTTTATTTTTTATTTTTTTATTAAATTTGAGACATCCTTATAACCGAACGATCTAGATTAAAAGTTGAGATATAAATATTATCTGCCCCCTACAATCTTTATATATATATATATGTACTAATAATTTTAATTGTAACTAATTATGTTTGTTTATATACAATATAATAACAATATAATGTGATAACTTAGATGGTCGTGGGTTTAATACATGATTACTGCATTTTCTAAGTGGATATTTTTGACTTTGTAATCAAGTAAGCTTTATAATCGAGCTCACGAACAAACTGAAAATTAAACAATTTAAATGTATTCGAGCTCGAGTCAAACTCGTATACCATATAAAATATTCGAGTCGATTTTGAGTATATATGTTAAAAAATCGTTCGATCTTGAGCCGAATTCAAACAAACATCGAGCTATTCGAGTTAAATTTGAATACGAGTTGAGCTCATGTCGTTCGCTAGTTAAGTAACCCTAAATGTACCTCTTGACTAAGATATTTGTGAGGAACTGTGGAAGGCATTATTCTAACCAGTTTGATGGGCAATTGCACATCCCTAGTCATCTTATTACAGTTTCTATTACTTATTAAGTAGACATAGATGACCATCTGTTCGATGACTAAAACCGTAGCACATTGAAAAGTATTAACACGTCCAAATGGATTGTGAGCGGAGCAGCCGGACTAGAACAACATTATTTTGACAAGCACTTAGTAGGTAGGACCTATCAAAACGATGTTTCATATACATATTATAAACCCAATTCAGGTAATTTTTTTGCGAATGTAAAATGCATAAATTGATTGATTTGATTATAGGGATTATCATATGAAAGATGATGGCACATGGAGAATCAAGATAACATGTACCCAGCAAATAGCAACTTTGTTTTATTGAAACTGCCATTCTTCTCCCGAAATGACTTTATAATGGAAACTTCACTGACCTGTTTATATACAGAACTTGATCGAAGAATAGGTGTTAGATTGTCATGCTAGAAACGCCGTATTCTGTGGGAAAAGCAATAGAAAGCAAGAAGGCATTATCTAGTATTATTCTGACTTTGAATAAAAACAGATAATGGATTAAAGGCAGGTATTCACAAGTGCACACCCACCGACTTTAAAAAAATAATCTCGACATGATTAATTCGTTCTTTCTCTAGGTGAAAACCAGCTGCTAAACACTAATCACAACCAAATATGGACCAAATGAAGCAATGTTATTGTAACAATAAAGCAATATGCGGATCAAAATGGTTTCCATACATGAATTTGGCGGCATCTGAAGATGAGGCGGCTATGAAAGTGAAACGGGGGCTGATCACTGAATCGAGACGAATGCAAGAAGGCTACCTTCTAGCCAAATTTAATACGAGTTGATAGGAAGCTTGACACCATTCAAATCTCTACACAATACTGTTAAAAATCAAATGAAAATGTTAGGAAAGATGAACAAAGACACAAGCGCATCAAAATGGCCTTGCATAGTAAAATGGACAATTTTGAGGTAAGATGCAGGTTTACGTATTAAACTATGGACCTACATACGAAGACAAGTCATATGTAAGCAACTTATTAGATTCGTAGAAAAGGACGGCAGTTTTCTCTCTCATATTCATACTTTCGGGTAGACCATTTTTCATTTTTACAATGTCACAGAAATCTTTTACCACAACGAATACCGGTTTTGTTTAGCTGGGAGTAAACATACTAGTAAACTGATAAGGAATGTTCAACTTGCCAGACTGCCAGTTATACAATAGAGAAGCTGGTACCTTTCTATTACTGGTAGCAAGAGAATGTGTAGCACGTACAACGCAGCCATCTTCTATACAGAAAGCCGCCAAAAGAGGAGACAACACTCAAATCATTGGGGGAAGATGAATGAATCTTCCAATTAATTTACAGGGAGAACATGAGAACCTCAACAACCCCATTTCCTTTTCTTTTGATTTTGAGTAGTTTGGTACGTCCCCAGTAAGTATCTAGAATTTATAAGCTCTCGAGGGACTGCTGCACCAGATGCTTTCAGCATCTCAATTAACTCTCTGAAATGCCTTCTGTCTTCTTCATTTATGAAAACAATAGCCGTTCCTTCTGATCCTAATCTAGAAGCCCTTCCAACCTGATGAACATACTCCTTCATTGAATTTGGCATATCAAATACTATTACTTGTCTCACCTTCAACAAGTCAACTCCACGTCCCAAAATCCCTGTGGCTACCAACACAGGAACTTCACCCCTCAAAAACAACTCCAAAGTATTCCGTCTCTCCTTCATTTCCTTCTCTCCGTGAATTGAAAGGCATTTGAGCCCCGTTTTCACTGTAATTGCTTCAGACAAAAGGTCAGCTCCTAGACGCGAGCCAACAAAAATCAATGCAGGTGGTTTAAAATGCTGCTCACTAATTAAGATTTCATAAAGCTTTTGCTTCTTTCGCTTGGATTCTACCCAGATTACAACTTGTTTAACGGATTCATTTGGTTTGCTTGGCTTTCCAACCGAAATATATGTTAATTCTTTTGCTAATAAGCTTGCCATCTTTTCCAATTCTTTAGTAATTGTGGCTGAAAACATCAATACCTGAGGCTGAAAGAGTGCATGGAAGATCTGCATTACTTGATCCCTGAAGCCTTTCTGAAGCATGCAATCCACCTCATCCAATACTAGAAAATGAACCTCATCTAAATTAAAATCATGCTTAGTTAAAAGATCAATAAGTCGACCAGGAGTTCCAATGATCAACTCTATTCCTTGTTGTATTCGATAAACTTGGCCAGCCATCGCATCTCCACCCACAACCAGAGCAGTTTTAAAAGGCAGGCCCTTCCCCAAAAGCTTTGCTTGTTCTTCAACCTGTATACAGAGCTCTCGGGTTGGAGCCAGAACCAATGCTAGTGGCCACTTTTGAGCTGAGGGTTTATTCACCCGAATATCAGCACATTTAGATATTAATGGTACCAAAAATGAAGCCGTTTTACCTGATCCCGTATCTGCTGTCACCAACAAGTTTTTGCCAGCTAACACGGCAGGAATAGTTTGCATCTGGACAGGAGTCGGGATATCATATGCCCCGGCACCTAGATTGTCTTGAAGCCTCTGAACCAAGCCACATGATGAAAAAGCTAAAATGGGCTCATTAACAAGATCCCCTTTTACATTTATATTAAATTTTCTCCTTATGGACTCCACTTGGCTGCCACTCACACGCTTTTCCCCTAATCTATGTCCATCCCTAACATAGAAGCATTCATCAGTGGCAGGCAATCTTAAGAGTGGTGCACTATTCAAGTGTTTTTGTGAATCAGCCAGTTTTCTCAAAGTAGCCTGTTTACATTCTATGCTGCAAACATCATCTTCAGTTTCATCACAGATGTATTCACCATAACGGCTGCATACTATACAACGAGGTTCCTCGGGAAGAGCTTCACGCTGTTCCCAACACCTCTGCTTGATGGGACTTGAAAGATCCACAACTGGAACAGTATTGACCAGATTAACAATTCAATTCAATGTTCTGAAAATAGCAAAAAATAGAAATCGTACAATGTTTTATATGGGGTCCAGGCTCTAACCTTCAGATTGTAGTTGACAATCAATACGTTCTTCCCCCATGGCTGAAAAGTAGGCCAAGTTGAGGGCTAAATAAGCAAAGATTGTATGACAATTAGAATATGCAAAGCTTCATATAGTGTATTATCTAACTAAGTAGAATAAACATTTGCAGTGTAACAGTAAAAATTGCATGAAAACCATCAAACTTTGTAATTCTTCTTCATGACATTGACTGCCGCCAGAAACTTTGGAAAGAAATACAGACACAAAAGATACTTACAGAATTCTTAAAGAGCAGGAAAACAAAAGATTGATACGAACAAACTGAAATGTAGAGAGACCATCAAAGCAAAAAAAAAAGAGGATTGACAAGATAAGGAGGAACTAGGCTAGCCCTATTCATCATAATCTAAAAGTGGAAAAGAACCGGAATTCACAGGCATGCGAGTTGAGTAAGAATTACTCATGAAATAAGTGAAACTATGGAGAAATTGCATTCATAAGACAGTTAAAATGTAATGGGAGAATTGGTGCATAATAATATACTCATGGTGTGTACTAATGACAGCAAGAATAATATAGAACTCAAATGTAAAAATGGTTGGCAAATAAATAGTAAGTATACATACACATGAAAAATGCATGAAGCAATACTTTCCAAAGTGCATGAAGCATGTTTTAAAACTAACAAATAAATAAAATTGCATTCTTAAGGGAGTTGTATAATCAAATGGGCGAATTGGTGCCTAACAATACTCATGGTATTTACTAATGACCGCGAGAATAATAGAAATCAATTTGCACAAATGGTTGGCAAAGAAATAGTTCATATACATACATACAAAATTGCATGAAGCAATTTTTTTCCAAAATGCATGACGGGTGTTATAAAACTAAATTAATAAACAAAATCCCACTTTATCCCGTAAAAGTGTATACAATTATCACACTCCCGAGATTGCAATGCACATATGTCTGTCTTATTCCCAATCACAAAGCCAATAAATAGGTAGATTTTTTTTTAAAAAAAGAATAATAACAACCGCAAACACAGAAGGCGGTAGAACATAACTCAAGTATTTGCTCTTGTTATATTATTATGGTTTGCAATATCGAGTTCCCTGTGTCGGCGGGTGGACGACGGGAAATCCACCCACGACGCCGGCGATATGTGACCAGTAAATCGGCGATTTACCGCTAATATGAGAAACGGAGGCAGGGAAGGGAAGGGGGGTAAAGCTTACCTGCCGTGAAGATCGCGCTGGCCGGGAAGGAACTTGCGGATAGGGCAAAAGGTAGCGCCTTCTTACTTGTGGATGGTGGAAGACACCCGGGTGAGAGGAGGAGATGCAGCAATCCACCGTGGTGGTGGAGCGGAGAGGGTGGGGAGGGACTGATGACTTGGTGGTGAAGAGAAAAGAAGAGAAGAGAAGAGTGTGATGAGATCAATGGGAAGGAGGAGGAGACGTCAATTGGAGGCCGAGGACCGAGGCGGGAGGCTTAGTTATAAGAGAGGCCGGGCTGCAACTTGCCTCGCCGGACGCTCCGTGGCCACGGGGAAGATTGTGGTAAACGAGACGAGGCGAGGCGAATCGACTCGAGTTAAATATTTTTTAGTTTAGTTTAATATAAAATAAGTTGGGTTTAATTTTAATATAAATGAGTTAAATTTTAATGTAAATGAACTAAATCGAATTTATTTAAAATTTATGGTATTTGAGCTTAGTTCGAGCCGAGCTCGAGCCTAACAAATATTTATGTTTTAGGATCAATTTTTTTTGAATATTATATAAATTTAATGTGATCTCAATAATATTTACGAGTCGAGAAGAGCCGAATATTTTTTTGAGTTTGAATACATCGAGTTTGAGTTTCGAGCTGAACCGAACACTCATTTGCCCAAGCTCTCTTCGTTATTCAACGAGCTTATCCATTCAAGTTAAGTATTTTTTTTAAGTTTAAAATTAAATAGCGTTAGTCGAGCTAAGCTGAGCCGAATGTAAAAAACTTACAAGCAGGCTTGTCTCTTTTACACCCCTAAGGATAGGGAATAGGCGACAGCCTAAGGCAAAGATGTTAATAAAGTGTTTTATTAATTTAAATTTTTTTAATTTTTTTAAAAAAATATTACTAATTAAATTTATCACATCAATATTGAAAATATTTCAATTTGAACGTATAGAAACTAAATACCACTATGAGTGGGCTTGATAATAAATTGTATTTTATCGTCGTCAGAAAATAAAAAAATAATTAGAGATCATAAATTACCCCTTTATTAAATCGTCAAATTTTCTTTTCTTGCTTTGATCGCATTTAAGTCTTTATTGTGTCCTTGATTGATTCTTATTCTCCAATAATATATTTATGATCTATTAATACTTATATTCAATTTAAAAGTATTATTATTATTACTTATTTATTATTTAGAAAACGTTAGAATATAATCGTACCCAATTTTGTAATTCTAACATAATTAGTAATTTTCAACATTTTTATAATTATATTATTTGAATTAAAATTTGTCACTTAATAATACATATTAAATTTAAATGTTTATGATTTTCTATTTATTTATTTACTTATTATTATTATTATTGTCATTAAAAAACTTAAAATATATTATATACAAAATGAAAATCTTCAAAAGAAATCAATTCCATTTAATTATTAAAATTTTGTTCAAAATTTTTTTATGTATTAATACTTATTAGTTTAAGAATATTATTTATTTTTAACATATAATTAAAATTATTTTTAATATTTATATATAATTTTAGTTAAAATTAAATAGATATTAAATTAACAAATTTCAAATGCATCTCGCCCACTATGCAGGTCTTGCCTAGTTAGATTAAAATTACTATTTCAAGTCAAACTAACACAAGCTACATGATTATAATTAAAAATAATAATAATATTAAATTAAAGATATATTATTGTATATATATTGCTGTTTAAAATTTGCGAATTTGCAATTATAAAACAAGTAACAATTAACAATATAAAAAGTTATCAAATATATAGTAAGATATTCAAACAGCACACGTATTACACTAGTTCCCGACTGGTATAGCGTTGTGATTAGGCATCCATCACTTACAATATTATGCAAGGACCAAATTTGTAAAGACCCAAAAAAAAAAAAAATCAATACGATAGGATCTAACGTGGGAAAGTTAAATATTTTTATTTAAATTATTTACCCACAACTCGGTTAATTATTTATTATCCGGTCAAGTGCAAGGTATTGTTTAACCGGTTAAGTATCGTTTAAACAAGTTAAGTGAACCATATCAATTACCCGGTTATTCGGCTAAGGGAAACACGATCGAAGTGTATTTTCAGATACCCTAACCATTATTTCATTATAAAAGGAGAAGGGGAGGCATCATTCACATTAATTCCTTTGGACAAACGCCAGCTTCCTCCTTGTTTGCATCATCCATAATTTGTGTTAATGTTGTTGCCACTTCGACTTACTGCCGGCGAGTCACCGTCTCGTCCACGGCCACCAGACCGGCACCCCCACGATCGCCTCGCAGCTAGCTTTCCACTCATACCTCTCACGACCTCGAGAATCGTCACAGTCGCCATTCATGATGGAGTTTTTGGAGCTAGTTTGTGCAGCCGCCGCCACCGTTTGGGCTATTTTTTGTCGTCGGCGAGCCACCACCGACCGGTCCGACCACCCCAATGGCTTCCAATCTTCTAGATCTACATTTTGAGAACACTCATGACCATTGCCGTGGCCGTGATTGTTGGCGTCGACGTCGCCGCCAACGCCAACGACTTCTCACTGTTACGGTCGATTTCTGACCAGCCCGTGGCCGGACTCTGCCGGTGGTCACCATGAGCACCTCCGTCGTCACCTCCTCTTTCGATCGTGACAGACACTGCCACCAGCCGCGCCTCCGTCGACACTCTCCGGCAACGGGCATCACCGCCCCTGTTCAGCCTGTTTACCCACTACCAGTGCTTGGGTCCGTCTACCCGTTTTTGCGTCTAGATGTCCACGTTTACATCCGACTGGTCATTCCCTAGTCTGCCAGACCATGTCCATTTCAGGTCACCTAGCCAACCCAACCCATTTTCTAGCCGGGTTGGTTCAGATCATTCGAGTTGGTCTGGTTCAACATGGTTCTGTTTGGTTCAGCTCATATTCGCCCGTTTCTCGACTATTTTTCGTAATTTGAGAACCTTTACGTTAGTTTAGATGTATATTAATATGATTTAGTATGATTGGATGATATAATTATTATTTTTTATTTATTGTTTTATTTGTTTATTTATTCATTATTTTTATTTATATGTTTATCGTATATAGTGAATGTTTACATGATTATTTATTGTAATTAATATTATGGTTATTTATTACTATTAGTATTATTATGTTTATTAAATTGTATATTTATTTATTTATTTATCTTTTTGTATGTTTGCTTGTATATTATTATTTATTTGTATTTAATTATGTATTCTTGTATTGTATAAATATGATATTTACTCGTGTTTAGGCGGGTATTTATATATTATGATTATATTATTATTTTATTATTAGAGTATTATTTATGTTCATCTATTTATTATTTATCTAATTATGCATGAGTGTGTCCCTTGATTATTTATAAATTAATTATTATTATTATCATGTTTTGATTTATGTGCTACTTGTTTATTTCTAAGTTGTTAGCATTGTTTTATTTATTTTTGAATGTATTGATGATATGAACACACACCAGAAGCATGCATCGTATAGGGGCATTAGTATTTTATTTAGCAATGGGTTTCGATGTAGGTTACGGAGTCTGAGCTCACTTATAGAAAATTCAGATTAAAATCATCGATCGCAGTCGCGGGATTTCGTACAAGCTACCATGTACGTATAATTACTAAAATGTTGTATATTCCTTTCTGGTAGCCTTGATCGACCTGAGCCAAAATTCAACTACCATGCACTATGTGCAACTAGGGTCAAGGAATTTACTTTGTCCGACATTAGGCCGTACTTTTAAATTTACTTGTAAGACAAATATGGAGTCTTTGACACGAGACAACACCCGTGAAATAGGGAGTCTATGTCATGAGGCAGCACCCACGACACAAGGCAACCCTCGTGAAATAAGGAGTCAGGCAGATGACTAATTATGCACTTGTGATACCGAAAGGGTAAGCCAATAACAAATATCGGTAACTACACAGGCCATAGGTCACGTAATGTGTGTGCGCATGCATGAGATTGTAGTGGGATAGGCGGTCACCCTCTTCACATCATAAGAGCTTGACATAGGCTCACTTCACTAAAAAAACTTTTGAAATAAGAATAGGGAGTATATCTAACTTGTTTCTTTAATTATATGACTTAGTAGTTTTATCATTAATATGGAATTGTCTCCGCAGTTGTGCAGATTTGGACATAGATTGAGAGCGGCGTTGGTGGATCTTTTACCAACTAAGGTTCAGAGAAAATGATAATGCATTGGATTTCCTTTTATTTTATTTGAGTTATAAATGTGGCTATTAAAAACTATCCAAGACAGTGAGACGATCATTGTTATGCCTTGTCTAAAACATAATTTGTTTTGAATGAGTTATACTTATGGCTTTAATAGAAATCATGTAACATAGAAGTAATGTTCGGTCTGGTTAGGGCTGGTCATGCCCACACTATTGTGAAAAATGGTGGGTTATTAGTCATGTCAAGCATGGTTAAGGTCAGACTTTATTTTATTAATAACTCGTTAAACCATGAGATAAATTATAAGAATTTGAGATATTAAAAATAGAGTTTAATTTTAAAGATATAACTTTAATTAAATATGGAGATAAATTATATTAATTTAATTTAAAACTGAAAGCTTGATGCAAACTAATTCAAAGCCAAATCAAATGGTTAAATCCATGAAATTTTAGATGATTTTACAACATCCCATAAAATAAAGGTTAAAACGGTAATGACAAAAGTTTTTTTCTCACAAATATAAAGGACCCCTTGTCCTAATCAGGCACCGGACTAATAGATATCCAAATTAAGATATTTTGCGACGTAGCATCGTATCTAACGACCCGGTTTAAGATCTTCGGCTATCCAGCAGATCCCTGGACCCGCATGCGGGCCCACCCTTCTCTGACAACATTCTGACACATAAACATTTAGGGGCATAAAAGTAAACACTCTGACTCCTCGAGCTAAGATCTTCTTTCCTTCCCTGATCGGAACCCCGGCGGCCGCCGATAGGGAAGAGGCGGATCGAGGTTTCTAGTCCTCCCTCTTCGCGGCCGGATCGAGGTAGCTTGAGATGGGTTTGGTCTGTTTTAATTTTGGTTTGCCTTTGTAGCTGGATATGCTGGCATTTCTTTTTTCTTTTGGATTTATTGAGCTTCCTGCTTTTTATCTGGGTCTGAGTTTTTTGTTGGTGTAATTGTTGATCTATTGGATTGGAATGTGCAAATTTGTTTTTGATTGGATTTATTGGGCACCTGGATTGGTTTCTTGGCTGGGGATTGCTGATCTGTTGCAATTTGTGATTCGGAGGGTGTTTGGGGTTCACGGTGGGAAAAGGCGGCGTCTTGTTGTTTGAATGGTTTATGGTGGACTAAGTTCTGTCTTGCTATTGATTGGCGCCTTCTGCGGATGGCAACATATCGTTATAGTATTATTCATCCGCCTTCTGTTTTATACGTGAATTCTGTAGCGTGGAGTGTTAGATTTAAAAGGATGAAACATGCAAATATGATGCTAAAAAAAGATGGACTCACTTCTCAATTACAATTGGCTTTGGTATTGCAGAAATTTGTAGGTGGTGATGGCATCAGCTGGGGCAGCGACTGGATGGTTGAGGGGCAGGGTAAAGGCAGTTCCCTCAGGGGACTGCTTAATTATTATAGGGAGCACCAAAGCAGAAATTCCGCCCGAGAAGACCATCACACTTTCCTCTCTTATTGCTCCTAGACTGGTATCTTACTTATCTTCAAGTTTATATAACTCTCCATTGTCACAAGCATGTGATTATCAATGGCTTCATCTCATGATTTTAGTACATTGTGAATATGTTCTTTGATGACAGGCTCGCAGGGGAGGGTCAGATGAACCATTTGCTTGGGAGAGCAGAGAGTTTTTAAGGAAGCTTTGCATTGGAAAGGTAATGCTTTTAACGTTAGTGCCATGTTCCAGCCAATTTCAAGTAGATAAGCTGAAGTTTTACTGTCTATGGGATTCGCTGCAGGAAGTCACATTTCGAATCGACTACACTGTTCCATCCATCGGCAGGGAATTTGGTTCTGTGTTTCTTGCCGATAAAAATGTAGCACTTCTTGCAGTTGCTCAAGGTTGGGCGAAGGTAGGATTGACTGATTTGATTGAGATGATAAATCCTATCCTGATGGTAGTTTTTTTATTTGTGAGTGTGATAGCCTTAACATTATATTTAATTTCATCAATTACAGGTTAGAGAGCCAGGTAATCAGAAAGGCGAAGCTAGCCCATTTCTAGCTGAGTTACTGCACCTTGAGGAGCAAGCCAAAGAGCAAGGATTAGGCCGATGGAGTAAGGCAAGTGGAATAACCCTTCTTTTGCCTGTGGTTCCTAATTAATCAAGTTTCTTATTTCTAGCTGTTGAAAAATATAATGCCAAAGTTTGCCCATTTTGTAAATTTTTAACATGTGAATCCTTCATAACTAGGGTTTTTTTTTTGTTTTGTTTTAATAGGAGCCTGGTGCTTCTGAAGCAGCTGTTAGAAAACTACCCCCATCTGCTGTCGGGGATCCGAGTAATTTGGATGCTATGAATCTTTTGGAGGTGAACAAAGGCAGGCCCATGCAAGGGGTTGTGGAGCAAGTTCGTGATGGCAGTACTGTTCGGGTTTACTTGCTTCCAGATTTCCAATTTGTTCAAGTTTTTGTTGCAGGCATTCAGGTATTGTGAGGTTTCTGCCCATCTATCTAACTCTGCTTTTCATGATATAAAGTGGATATTTAGTTTCTTCCTTAAATTTCAGTCTCCTTCCATGGGAAGAAGAGCTGCTGTAGAAGCAGTTGTGGTGCCCGCAGATTCACCCCAAGAAGAAGCAAATGGGGAAGGGTCATCTGAACCGCGACCGTTGACATCAGCTCAAAGACTTGCAAATGTCACATCCATTGAGGTCCAACCTGATGCTTTTGGGATTCAAGCTAAACATTTTACTGAAATCCGTGTTTTGAATCGAGAAGTGAGTTATTTTTACTTTTTCTACTTCCTTTCTCCAAGTAATTAGTTGAATTTATAATGATCTTTTCTTGGTCAACTGCATGGATTTTAAAGGTTCGGATTGTATTAGAAGGCGTGGACAAATTCAGTAATTTGATTGGTTCTATATACTATCCTGATGGTGATTCAGCAAAAGATTTGGCTTTGGAGCTTGTACAGAATGTAAGTGGACCAAATTCAATTAATGGTGTATGGTAGTGGCAAGGATTATTGTTGTTGTTATTATTATTATTATTATTATTATTTTAAACTGTATAATATATTATACATGCTTGATTGCCATTTAGCGGTCTGAAGAGTCTATGCCCTTGATCGTGTGATTTTTATTTTTGGCATCTTCTGATTATCACCTTCTAATTTTGTGGCATTGCCTCGAGGAGGCATTTATTTCTGTGTTCAGTATGTGTCTATGTATACTACTTACTTGAAAAAGGAAGAAAATTCTAAGTTTGAGCTGAAAACCCTTCTATTTTGTAGGAAGTTATCAAAATCAAATGGAATTTTTTACCGCATTATATATATATATATATACATATAGACATGCCTTTTATTATTATCATATAGCTACTAATCAGCCTCTAAAAAAATTAGTCTGCCAGAGTTATGTCAACCAGGATTGATTTTGTTATTCAGGGTTTGGCAAAGTACGTTGAATGGAGTGCCAATATGATGGAGGAAGATGCTAAAAGAAAGTTAAAGAGCTCTGAACTTCAAGCAAAGAAAGAAAGGTTGAGAATCTGGACAAATTATGTTCCTCCTGCAACTAACTCACAGGTTATCCACGATCAGAACTTCACTGGAAAGGTAATCTCTTGCATTTCTCTAATCAAAGATTTATGTAATTGCTGACATACATCTAAATTACTTTGTTTTTGAATCATCATTTCTGTTTCATAAAACTCCTTTCCAGGTGGTTGAAGTTGTTAGTGGAGATTGCATAATTGTGGCTGACGACTCTGCACCTTTTGGAAGCCCAGCAGCTGAACGGCGTGTAAATCTTTCAAGCATTAGGGCCCCTAAAATGGGGAATCCTCGTAGAGATGAAAAACCTGCTCCATATGCTCGGGAGGCTAGGGAATTCCTTCGAACCCGTCTTGTAGGCCGGCAGGTGTGTTTGCTGTTGTAATTGATTCAAGATTGCCATGAGCGATGTTACTTAAATTATTTACTCTCATTTGTTAGGTTAATGTTTCCATGGAATACTCTAGAAAGGTCAGCATAGATGGTTCTACACCTGGACCTGCATCTGGCTCATCTGATTCAAGAGTCATGGGCTTTGGTTCGATTTTCCTACTTTCAAAGGTAGATGCAGATGATGCGACACCTGCATCAACTTCAACAGGAAGCCAGCAGGCTGGAATTAATGTGGCTGAACTGTTAGTTTCGCGAGGGTTTGCCACAGTGATCAGGCATCGAGATTTTGAAGAGAGATCAAATTTCTATGATGCTTTGCTGGCTGCTGAATCTCGAGCAATCAATGCAAAGAGAGGGATAAATTCAGCCAAGGACCCTCCAGTGATGCACATCACAGACTTGCTTACGGTTGGATTTCGAACTTCTTATCATGTCAGCAGTTTATGATCTATTGATTGATATAAATATTTATGACTCATTCACTAGGCATCAGCAAAAAAGGCCAAGGACTTCTTGCCATTCCTTCAACGCAGCAGAAAGCTACCTGCTGTTGTAGAATATGTTCTTAGTGGTCATCGATTCAAATTGCTGATTCCCAAAGAAACATGCACCATTGCCTTCTCTTTCTCTGGCGTTAGATGCCCTGGCCGAGATGAGCCTTATTCTGAGGAGGCAATAGCTTTCATGAGAAGAAAGATTTTACAAAGGGATGTGGAGGTATTTCCCTCTGTTTCTCTTTCTCTAATTCTTTCGCTTATATTTTTCATCATAGTCACCACTAGATTTTGGAAGGCATGTGTTTCTGTGCGTGCAAAAGTCTGCCTTCTATGGATATTGACACATATCTTGCTTGCTACTCTTAGATCGAAGTTGAAACAGTTGACAGGACAGGCACATTTTTAGGAAGTCTCTGGGAAGGGAAGAACAATATAGCTGTCTCGCTTCTTGCTGCTGGATTAGCCAAACTTCAAACATCTTTTGGCTTTGATAGAATTCCAGACGCTCAACTTCTTCTCCAGGCTGAGCAGTCTGCTAAGAAGCAGAAATTGAAAGTGAGTTGTCAAAGCAGAAATTATAAGATGGTGTTACGCTTGTTGATTGGTTTGTGTCATGCGAATGTATTTTGTAGGTGTGGGAAAACTATGTTGAAGGTCAAGAGGTTACTAGTGGCGCAGCTATTGAATCGAAAAAGAAGGAAGTATTTCAGGTACTTCATGTTTAAAGCGTATCAATGAATACTTGCATCTCTGATCTCAGTTTTTCAGCCAGTAATTTGTTGATTCACTTTCCTGGTAGGTGGTTGTTACAGAAGTACTGGGTGGAGGCCAGTTTTATGTCCAGAGTGTGGGTGATCAAAAAGTGGCATCACTCCAAAAACAACTTGCATCTTTGAGTCTTCAAGAAGCACCAGTCATTGGTGCTTTTAATCCAAATAAGGGAGATATTGTCCTAGCAGAATTCAGTGCCGATAACTCCTGGAACAGAGCCATGGTAGGAACTGCCTCATTCTCTGCAGCTATTCTAAGTACGTTTTGTTGAGCATGCTCTGCTCAAATTATCCAGGGTGCATAAATTTTTTCTGTCTCCACTATGAGTGCTACTCTTGATGTTAATCCATGCCAAGGCACGTCTTGGTCAAAATATGATTTGAAAGTCGGGAATTTTAATGAGCGTAATGTGAAGCATGAGAAATGGCGAATTCTTGGTGGAAAGAGTAGTAATTTCCTATCCAGAAGGATAGAGAATACTAGTTTGGAAAAAAAAAGGAAATAATACTGTTTCACGGACATAGCCGTTAATTCTTATGTGGATAGAACCACTTGGTTGATCTTCTTTATGCTTTATTTTAGTAAAGTTCAGATCTACTCGTGATTTATGTTAAGTATGTTAAAGTACTATATGATCAGTGATATCAACGTTACATATTGTAATGTGTCTATCTGATGGCAAGGGTTCATTTTTTCCTTTACAGTCCGTACATTTTTTGTTTTTCTCTTGTTATTTACTCCTTTATGATAAACAATAATTCCCTTGTAGATTGTGAATGGACCTCGAGGAGCTGTTCAATCACTTGAAGATGAGTTTGAAGTTTTTTATGTGGATTATGGAAACCAAGAAAAAGTCCCTTACAGTCGATTACGCCCTCTTGATCCATCACTTTCCTCAGCTCCTGGCCTTGCACAGCTGTGCAGCCTTGCTTATATAAAAGTTCCTTCCTTGGAAGAGGAGTTTGGCCAGGAAGCTGCTGAATATCTCAGCGAATGCACCCTGAACAATTCAAAGGAGCTTAGAGTTCAGGTAGAGGAAAGAGATAGCACAGGAGGTAAAGTTAGAGGACAGGGCAGTGGAGCTATTTTGGTCGTGACTCTCGTAGATGTGGAAGCTGGTTCGAGCATCAATGTTGCTATGCTACAGGTATGAGGTTACTACATATCATCCACTATGCACTTTTACCTAGCTACACTCTTATGAAGTTAACAAAAAGGTTAGGTGCATTTAAACTGATTGCCAATATGCAGTCGTAAAGATGAACTCTATGAATTGATGAGACTACGCTTGGCTATATGCTCTGTTCACTGTTTTCACAGTAAACAATTAAGTACTTTGTTTTGGCAGGGGAAAGAATCATTCTTACCTTCCGTTATGTGGATCTTTTGTTAAGTTCACTTGTTTTGATGATTCTTTCTGCTCTTGCACTCCATTGTATCTTTAATATTGTTGAAGATCTAATAGGAAAGAGGTTTCAATCCACTGTTACTCTTTCTTTTTAACTATCAATTGCTTTCATATTTGGACCAAGCTGGCTTTCATCCCTGGTTTTCTTTTTACTTAAGAGTTTTCTTGGATTGAAATTCATGGTTTTAACCCTGTGGTTTCTCTATCCCTTTCTAACTATGCGTGAGCTGGTTAACCTGCAGGAGGGACTCGCTAGACTGGAGAGAAAGAAGAGGTGGGACACGAAGGAAAGGCAAACAGCCCTGGAAAATTTGGAGGAACACCAAAAAACTGCTACGGGGAGTAGGTTGGGCATATGGCAGTATGGTCATGTTGACTCTGATGACGAAGAATCAGTTCCACAGCTAAGGAAGGTAGGTGGCCGCCGTTAAGGGTAACGCTTGGGGAGCTGGTACTTATCTCTACAATTAATCCTCCCCCTTAAAAGATGAAAAACCAGAGATTAAGTTATAGCTTAGTTCAGAATAGATACCTGAGGCGGCAGAAAGAAAATTATTAGGAGAGAGTTTCCTTCCTTTGTCCCTTCATTTCCCCGTTGAGTTAATTTTGACTTGACTCTTGAGCATTTTTTTTTTCACAGCTTTTAATGAGGTACTTTCAATTCCTTGCGGATGTTTTTGTTAGAAGGCAGGTTCAATTTTTATTGCTCGTATGGGGTGATAATAATAATACAATAATATTGCAATGTAAGGGTAGTCCTTTGTACGTATACAAGTCGAGTTCTTTAAATTAATTTTTGATTACCAGTTGAAGCGTTTATATCGTACAATGGCTTCTTTACTCTTTAGTCCTGGGCATGGATATTGGGTTGTAAACATGCATTTTTTGACTCGCCTCCCTGATTTGTAGCCCTCAAGGCAACCAGCAGTGTATTTATATTGTTTGGTCGATAAGATAAAAACTCAATTTTGTGGAGGACCTCCACTGGGTTGAAGAAGACTGTCTGTGACCAAAATACTATCAGTTTTTCACTGTGTTAGTGCAGTAGAAAAAAAAAAAAACCGGTTCCTGAGAAATTTCCTGATACAACAGCCTAGTAAGGTGCGTACGTCTCTCACGGGTGTTTGGTTTTTCGTTGCTGTCGAATAGCGCAGAAAGAACCATCTGAAAGTTCTCATTTCGCAAATGGTGAAAGTTTTTCAAAACGCACATGATTGACATGAGGACTAGTTACAATCTGACAAAATGATGGGATTAAAGCATCTGAATTGCTAGTCTAGCGGCCTTTTTTGACTTTAGGGGCCGTCCTAGATCTTGCCCATTAATTAACTTAGATAACGAATGATAACTCGTTGGGTCAAGTCTGTGCTTAGTACAGGTTATATTTCTGTCTTCTACCTCATTCTTAAATTATAAATAAAATATTTTATTAAATATTAAAAAAATGTATTTTTATTAATATTTTATTTCCAATTAAAATATTAGTATTTTCAACAAAAAAATCAAATTTTGTAAAAAATTCATATCAAAAAATCGGGTATGGTTGAAAAATATATGTAAGTTTAAATCTTACCAGATTAGAAGGTGATACATAATATATTTGTGAGATTTGTTAATTTAGTCTAATATTTAATATCTAATGTGATAAATTTTGTTTATAAATTGTAATTAATTATAGATCTTTAATTTACTTAATCATTTTAAAAAAATAATAATTTAAGTCCGTTATATTGTAGTTTGGACGGGTCATAACAAATAATATGAGAATAACGTGGTTTTATGTTAGATGATGGGCTAAACTATAAACATCGGTTAGGCTGTGATTCACGAATTAAAGAAGGTTGTGAGTTTGGCCTAAGAATAGGTCAAATATGAAATAATAATTTTTTAAAATAAGTAAATTATAAGATCCCTTAACTTTGTATCGAGATAAGATCCTGTAAGTCATTTAAATACCAGTTATAATCCGGTGGTATCATATGATATTTAAAATTATGATATATACATGGTTCAAACATAAAAATAAAATATTACAAATCTCAAATTTAAAAATACAAGTTTCTCAAATGTCCGGCCACCTTCCACCCTTAAGCATTCTCTCTATCTACTCACACTTAGATTCATTATCAATTGCGATCTTTGCCCAAGCAGCCAAATTAAAGATATGATTGTAGGAGTAGATCCTTCATTAAAATGGAAGATGCATGGGTATTGCAGTATGTATGTCTTGCTTCTAGAAATACTCCAACTTTTTTAATAAAGTATATATATATATATATATAGATGAAAGAAAAAATTTTATATAAATAAATAAACGATGTACAGCTTAATTAATTACAAGTAATTAATCAATTGCAGTACTCTAGTATACCGACCTTCAATTGGTATTAAATGTATCATGTATGCATATGTATACATATGCCTCGTGAATAAAAGGAGTAATGCGTGAGAGATTGATTTGACTGATACGATTAGTTAATTGCTAATTAAGACTATAATAGTTGGCCACACGCGGTGCTAACCAACTGCTAATTATATATGGCACTTTAATTTTGTTTAAAACAATTCTCTTCCGCCTGTTTTGATTCATAGTATATATATATATATATATACTATGAATCAAAACAGGCGGAAGAGAATTGTTTTAAACAAAATTAAAG
>JAVDBV010059847.1:0-23265 GCA_032619315.1 Piper longum
GGTAAGAAGGCTAAATGAGCCTTGAACACTGGACTTAATCAAATTGGGCCCACAGGGGCATAAATCGAGTGATCTAAAATTCTTATGATGCATGCAAATGATGTAACCATAAAATCCCAAACGGATACTAAACGCCGTAACGGCCTAAATCTAGCCTAAATCCTGTCTAACACATACAAACAAATCCGTATACGTGAGCATACATTGATAACTCGTGATCTTATAATTTGCATGTCGGGCATACTCAGCCTCCAAAACATGTTCATACGGCCATTTAGGCCCATACTCATAATCTGAAACTAGTTTAGCTCGATCTCGCTCAAACCAACTGGATACTAACCCAAATAGGGAAAACTTAAATCGGGTAAAACCCTAACCCAAAAATGGCGTTTTACATATTTATTTACTTATCTCGTTGCATGTATGTTATTATTTATTTATATTTGATTGTTTATTTTGAATTGGACAATTATGATGACTATGATTTATTATTGTTAATGATTAATTAAAATTATTTATTTATTGACTGTTTATATATTTATTTATTTAATTATTTATATATTTTCAAGTATATATGATATTTACTCGTGTTTAGTCTTGTATTTATATATTATATGTTATTATTATTTTATGATTAGAGTATTGATTATTTCATACATTTATTATTTATCTATTTATTCATGAGTTTATTTATTTATTTATTATTTACTATTAGTTATTTTCTTTATCATATCTCAATTTACATGTTTTATGTTTAGTTGTAGGTTCATTTAGTAATTTTCTTTACTAGGATGTACTCATGATGTGAGTACACATAATGAACATGACTCATAGAAAGATATCACTATTTTACTTAGCAGTAGGCTTCAATATAGGTTTTAGAGCCCAAACTCGCCGTAGAGGAGATATCACTCTTGGAGCTTGAACCGCAGGTTCACTAGGATTCTTCTCACTTTTTATCACTATTCTCTATTGATGATTTGATTTTCAGATCGCAAGACATGTTAAGTGGCTATTTTATTGAACCCCATTTAACACGTGTTATTTAAATGTATTTTACTTTTGTGATTAATAACCCTCGAAAATGAAATCTTTGAGTCTGATTTCGAAAACAAGATCCACCGCAAATTACCTTTGAGCTTATTATATAAATCTCTTCCAAAGCCTATATACAATTTTTACGAGTTTTTCAATGAGATGTTAGACAGGGGAAAATCGATAACTGCGTTTTGAGATAGGGCACGCCTTTGTCAAAACATGCTTTGGATTTAGTGAGCATGAGTCATATTCCCGAGGGATCTAAACAACTCCACCTTTGAGTTTCTCAAACTTAAAGAAGTGTAGATGTTTATAAGTACTACAATGTAGCGTATGTCTAGACTTGTAGTTTTAAAAAATACTGAAGATACATGCCTGAGAGTACTCGGCATATGTACTCAGAGTTAGGAGTGATATGGAGGATTTATATGGCTGAAAGAAAAGAAAGCGACGTTCTCGAATAAGAGGTAGTTTTTAAAGTTGAAGAAGTATGAGACGAGATAAAAAGGGGATGCTGTAGTGCGAGGTCGACGACTCGTAATTAACGCCCTTATGATGAAATCTGTGAAGAAGTATATAAGTATTTTCACTTAAGAGGAGGTCAACTCTTATGTACCAGTTTGACTATTAGTTATTCTGAACGAGTAATACTTGTTACTGATATTTTTTATATTATATATGTAGGTTTCGTGATTCTGAGTAGGCTTTGATGAAAGGACAGATAAACGTTATACATACTTAAGCTCAACACAATTATTTTCTTTTACACTTTTACTTATATTTGACGTATTTTAACTCATATTTAGCAATATTTTCTATTCTTTTAACGCAAATCGGGTTACTTCGATATATATTATTTATTGAGTCTTATGAACTTGCTGCTTTATACATGACTATATTCAATCACGATATTTTCAATTAGATTCTTAGGTAAACCAAAATCAAAGTGTTACACACCTAGTCACCGGAGAAACCCAAAACCACTTGGATTTCTCGTATTGCAACCAAATTCATGTCCTAAAGGCTTAAACAATGTACCAAGTACAAGGCTAGACATTGACACTTGAGGTTTAAATTTTATTCCTTCTGTATGTAATTTCTTTAGTGGAGGGCTTAAAATGTGCCTTATAAAAATAAACGATCTTTTTTTCGGCAAGAAAACAAATGTAAACTGCATAATTAAATAATTAGCCCCACAAAAAAACTCTTTACATATGTAACAAATTTAATGGAAAAAATAAATAGTACATGATAAATATTTTCTACATTCAAGATAATTATAATTACCCGTGAAGATTTGCACAAAAAAAAGAATTTTTTTTCTTAGCCTAAAAGGAAGGACTTAGGAAAAGTATTATTTTACGTAAGAGCCTGGGTTAAAAGTAATTATGATTATTCTGTTCTTATCAAGAGAGAATTAATTTTGTAATAAAATAAATTAATATTTAATTTTATATAAAATATATTAAATTGATTATTCACAAATAATGATTTAAATAAAGAGCCGAGCTAAAAATAAAGAACAAGGAGGAATTGAATGGATGGAACCCACACCTAGAGGCCAACCCCCAACTCCCAACTCCCAACCAGCTCCTTCTTCTTCCTTCACCCCACTCCACTCCTCCACTGTCCCCATTCTTCAAACCATGAGCGACAGCAGCAGCGGTATCTCATGCCCTCCCTCACCAATCTCCAACAATCTCAAACTCATCCCCCTTCGCCCTTCCTCCACCCTTCACCACCACCCTTCCTTCCTCCTTCTTTCTCTCCCCCTTTCGCTCTATCTTCACTTCTAGCTATCATGTGATGTGTGTGACTCGCTCTCCCTCTCTCCCATCCCAATATGCCCCTCTGCAACGGCCTTGTCACTCCCCAAGCGTCGCCGACTCACACCCTCCCCCTCCACAACATCTGCCGCTTAATTCACTACCTCTCCCTCCTCTTCCGCTTCGCCTCCTTCAGCTTCTCCCTCACCTCCGCAGTATTCATGTCCTCCGACCTCAAACCCTCCATTTCCGTATGGACTCATTTCGACGCCTTCAGGTCATGCTCCGCCAAAGACCCATGAACATCTCACCTTTCCTTTCTTTTAATCACATGAGCTGATGAGTACTGATTAGAGCTGGGATTTGCAGATTCGTGGTGGCGGCGAGTGGGATTGTGGCGATCTACTCGTTCTTCGAGTTGGGTGTTTCGGCGTGGGAGATTTTTAGGGGCACCACCCCCATGCCGGAGATCTTCCAGCTCTGGTTCGATTTCGGCCATGATCAGGGATTCGCCTACCTGCTGCTGTCCGCAACTGCGGCGGCGACGGTGGAGGTGCGCAAGCAGTGGGCGGCGGAGACCTGCAAAAGGGAGAGTGGGTTCTGCGTTCAGGCCACCATCTCGGTGGCGATGGCCTTCGTCGCCTTCCTCTTCCTCGCCTTCTCGGCTCTCCTCTCTGGCTTCCGACTAGCTTCCTACTCCATCACCGGCTCTCGCTTCTACCTCTGATTCTTGGCTAAGTAAATCTTTCATTTTGTTTGCATTTTTGTGTTGTAATGCAGTAATGATTCCCCAATTTTTTATTTTTATTTTTATTTTTACTTGCTCCTGTTTTTGGTCTGGAAGTTGTTACCTCTTGCTAGTGTATTTATCCTTAGTTGTTCATAATTTTATGGTAGGCATCTTCTAAGTAGGTTTTAGTTCAAAGCAATAAAGTTGGCGAATCTTAAGTTACAAACAATTTGGATATGGATGGCTAAGTTTGAGAGGTTAGTGCGCTCTCTTAGCGTTAGGGAGTTATCATTGTTGTGTTTTTTATTTTTCAATCAAGATAAATAGGCGAGGTTTGATTGCACTTGTTTCCAACTTCTGTCATGATAGAATGATCCCAATGCCTTCATAGCTTGACCGGTTTGTTTAACTCCTCATGACTTAGTTTGATTCATATATCTTGGTTGAAAATTAGTAAAAATGGCATGTATTTCTCTACCCATACTTCACCCTTAGAATGCTTAAGGACACCTAAGTGTCTTTTCATGAAAGTTTGCGACTGTGAGTGTCATTTTTTTCAAAAAGATTGACAATCGCAAACACAAACTCTTTTTCTTTGCTTTCTTTAATTTTTTGAATTATTATGTGTCTTAGTGCATAGTTAATGTTATATATCTTGTAAGTAGGGGTGAGCTCATAAATCCATGTATTTGTTCCAAACTAGGGTGGGGTGTTGATCCTTAAAGTCAGGGTTAGGATATTGATTGGATATAGCAAACATTTTGGACGTTGATTGGACGTCAATATTTAGATGTCTGTGCACACCATTAAAGTGGTCATTAGTTAGTTAAACATCAGACAAGGTTTGTTATTTTTTACTAAAGAAAAATAGGCTTTACTTTTATCTTAAATGCTTTGAACTTTAGTTGGATTTGAGTAATACTAATCTTTGTTAGCATTTGTGATAAAGTTCAAGCATTTTTATCGAATGAAAAATAACAAACACAAACAAGACCTTGTCTTATATTTGTTCGACTATAGTCCATTTTATGGATGAGTATGGATATCTGATAGCGCCCAATTAAGGTGGTAAATGTTTGCGCTTATGTACATTGTCCAATATTCTACAATTGATTTCTATCCCTAATTGCATTATTATTATTGTGTACAAGTGATCTTTTGTTTGATCTAATTGTTTTGTATTGTAATGTACTGTTTTCTAGTGTTTGTTTTCTTCTGTTTGGTGTGTTTGATATTCCTAGAGAATGCCCATAGTTATTCATAACTTCAGAACCCTAATCTTGCAAATAGAGGTGAGCATAAGTGTCTAATGTTGTTGGCTTGCTAGAGGTAGGAGTCGTTTCAACAAATTCGATACATTCTCTTGTTTGTATTTTCACTCGCTAGTTTTTAGCCAACAAAGTTAGATGGTCAGACAAACAAGTCATAGACATTAACTTTAGATGCGGTGTTTTGCTGGTCAACCATTAAAGGTGTTATTTGTGTTCAGACAAGGGATAGATGTTGGGTGCGATCAACAAATGCTTTGAAATTGATTATATTTTGACATTCTTACTCTTGTGGTCACACTTGTCCAGCCAAACTTCAAATGTTATTGATTAATTTGGATAAACTTTTCTTGATGAAAAAATTAGTAATCCAAATAAGACAGGTAATGATATTTGTCTAATTGATGCCAGTGATTCTTATTGATTTTTAAATACATATGACACATGATTCCTTTCCTGATGATGCTCTCCACTACTTGCTAGGAAAATGCAATCATTTAGACTTTGATGCCTGTTCTCTCCTTTATTTTGATGATGATAACAGCATTTCTGATCCTCAAAGCTGATGGAATCAAATTTATGTTTGTTAATGTTGGATTAAAACTTGGCTTATTACATTTCTCCCCATCCAACCTGGAACTTCTTGATTAAGAATTTTAAATGTTATAAGTATCTACACATCTTAAAACCATGTGCCTCCTTATTCACTCACTGTTTTTGTAAAAACACTAGTATTGAATTGTAATTGATTTGGTCACATCTAAATCTGATAAGCTTTATTATTAATTTTTTAAAGCAGTTGTTTTGTTCTATGAAACCAGTGAAATGGGCAAATTTTCATCCGGTATTGTCTCGGCTTTTTTGAAAATGTGAAGTTGCATTAATTAGTACTTTGCATCAATGTAGAAAAACTAGGATCCATATATTTTAAACTGGGAGGGAATTTTGTTTTTAACTTGAAAATTTAGATGAAATTAGATAAGGTGATACGGGTATGTTAGATACAAACTACAATTTAATAGATAAGTCTTTATTGAATGATGAGATAAATTTGGAGGTTGAACGAAGCGTGACTTTCAATGGATTGTGGAATGGATCGTTTTCGAACCCACCTTCTAGAAGCCGCCTATCATATCAAAGGAATAGAATTAGATTCTTTGTAGTTTGTCCTCCTAATCTTAATTGTATCATTTCATTCACGTTCAAGTCCCCTCTTAGTGTTGAATATCACTCAATCATTTCGCTCATAAATAAAAAAAAAATCCATCCAGCCATACCAGTACGCAATCATGCATCGCGCGTTTATCCGGTGCATGAAAACAGTTTATGCCGTGCATGTAAACAAACTTTAGACTGGATAACTCTCAATTATGCAAACTTGGACTTGGAAAGCTGGAACCAATCTTCAATGTGGAAGCAAGCTGGAAATGTTTTATTGGTCACAAGTGTTCACTTTTTCTCGGCCATGGCCAATATGCGTGCACTACCACGTTGAGTGGTAGTGCAAGGGCGGTGTCCCAAAAAATTTTCCTGCCTTTTATATCTGTGTGCTCAAGCAGTGTTTTATATGTACGAGAACTCATCCACCAGCTCAGCAACACAGAGTGCTACGGAACCAGCCATGGCTTCCCCATTACCAATCCTACTCTCTATCACCACCTTTATCTTCCTCATCTCCTCCCCTTCCCCGGCCTCCGGCCTCTGCGACAACAAGGAAAGGGACTCCCTTCTCCTCATCAAAAGCTCCCTAGGCAACCCACCTTCCCTCTCCTCCTGGAACACCTCCGCCGACTGCTGCACCTGGGACGGCATTAGCTGCGACGACGTTCAATCCAAGCACGTTGTCGCCATCTCTATCCGCAAGAACAAGGATATCAATGGCACCATACCGCCCGAGATCGGCAACCTCCCCGAAATCTACACCATTGCTCTCGAGCGCCTTCCTGGCCTCCACGGCGAGATTCCGACCACCGTCGGCAGACTTTCCAAGCTTGAATTCATCTACATCTCCCACACGAAGCTCTCCGGCAACATACCGGAATCTCTCGGCAAGTTGATGATTGCCCATTTCGACCTCCACCACTGCAAGCTCACCGGCCCCATCCCTGCCTCCATCACCCAAATCCCAACTCTCCGCCGCCTCGATCTCTCCCACAACACGCTATCCGGCCAGATACCACCGTTCACTAGCAAGCTCAGCACCTCTTTAACCGACCTTGATCTCTCCCACAACAAGCTGTTCGGTAAGATACCACCGTCGGTCGGTTACCTCTCCAAGCTCGACACTCTCGTCCTCTCATTCAACAAGTTGTCTGGTGCCATACCCACCAATTTACCGACGCGGTTGAGCAAGATTGGTCTCGGCAACAACCGGTTCACGGGTGGGATTCAACAGTCCTTCCGAAAATTTACTCAACTCCTTGAAATCGACCTGTCCATGAACTTGCTACAGGGCGATGCCTCCATGCTCTTCAACATCAACCCGAGCTGGTTACAATCCTTGAACATCTCCTGGAACAGCTTCTCTTTCGACTTGGGATCGGTGAAGAATTTCTCGACCGATTTCTGGGCGCTCGATGCGTCGCATAACCAGTTGTATGGCGTCATACCAGCCTCCTTGGGCAATGTTAAGACAATGTGGACTCTCTATCTATCCTACAACCGGCTATCCGGGGACATACATGCCGACAGGTTGCCCGGTAGTTTGACTTGGGCAAAGCTCGATCACAACGGTTTTACAGGTAAGATTCCACAGACTTTGGGCAATAATACGAATCTGTTGGAGATTGATTTGTCACATAACAAGTTCAGGGGAGATGCGTCTTTTTTGTTTCATCCGGACGAGATAACCCAGGTGATCAATCTATCATCGAATATGCTGTCCTTCAACCTGACCAAGGTGGAGTTCTCTTTCGGTACGGTCAAGCTCGACCTCTCGCATAACCGTATCTATGGGAGCATCCCTTCAAAAATTGTGACATTGGAAGTGTTGGAGGAGTTTGATGTAAGCTATAACTTGTTGACGGGGGAGATCCCGCAGGGAGGGAAGATGCAATCATTTAACAGGTCTGCTTTCGAGCATAACCCCGGCCTCTGCGGCTACCCACTTGATCGTTGCCCAGGCCGCACTGTGGCATCAAACTGGCCGAGGCAAATCCCTAGTTAATGTTCTTTGAAGAGGATGAATACAGCGTCAGAACTTGCTATTGTAATCTGAATAGATTATGGGTTGTGAGTTTGCTGAATAATGAATTTCCTACTTCTATCATCATCCCAAGCAAACATGTTCCAAGTTTCAACTCAGATAATGCTTCTAGTGGAGTCAGGGGACCCAATGATTTTACCACCCAAAAACTCATCACAACAAATAAGAATAAACTTTTATTTAATAATTTTTTTTATTTGAATAAAAAATATATAACTTTTGCATTCATGTTCATGACACGAGTGTCTGTACGTTTTCCAGTACTCTCCTTCTCGGAGCCGCCCATGTTCACGGCGCAGTCCTGAATTTAATTTCCGTAGGGCATGGACGAATAGAGAAGTTGCTGGCCCCTTTTCCCTCCTTTTCCCAGTTTTATCCCTTCATGTATGCCTATTTTCTCTAATTTTTTTCGTTTTTCGGGAATTATAACTACATCATCATTGTATCATATAAATTTAGTAATTTTTTGGTTATTTTGTGATAAAAATATGATTTTGATAATTTTTGTGATTTTTGAATAAAATAACTATATCAACCAAAATTTGCAAAATTTATTAACTAAATTTACCGAATAGTAGTTATAGATTTAGAAAGATTAAAATTTTATCATATTTTGGCCGCATGAACTTTAAATTTTGTTATAAATGTGACGTGAATGTAATGTAAATGAGATTAAACACCTATTGAGTGCTTCTGTATGTGAAATATGTAAAATGCACATATCTTCATTTCAATTTTATAAATAATAAAATTATACACATTTATAAAAATTATCCTACATCTTAATTAAAAGGGAGATTGTTAGATTTTTTTCAGGATTTAAAATCTTAATTATAATTTGGATTTATTTAGGATGTTCTATTTATATAACCTTAACTTAAAGAATACGTTCATATTTTTTACATAATCATGTGTTCTTTAAACGCATATTAAATTCCCTCGAACCATTTATCTTTTTGACGCATTGAGTAGTTAAGTCTATCATGTAGGTTGCATTTTATTTTAAATGATCAAGAGAATTAGTCTGGAATTTAATATTTTGATTCGGTTTACGTTGCGAGATGAATTAGAGTGTTACGATTATAATTGTATACCTTGTTTAGGATTTTATTTTGGGGCAGCATTAACTTTTAGTGGGCTATCCAGGGAACGAACGAACGGACATGGAGAGAAGGTTTTTGCATCTGGGGACGCCATCATTAATTAAGGCAAAGAGTCCATTAGTGACACGAAAGAAAACACAATTTCAGCTTTAGCACGTATGTTCATTTGGTTGTCATGCTCAACACTTGGCCCCAAGAATTTATAAGGACGTAAACACCGAATTGCAACCCATTTACTATAGCAAATCAACGGTTTATAAGACCACAAAAATCGTAAAATAAATAAACTATTTGTTATTTAATCACTACAATTTGTTGACTTGCTGGACGCAGAGACTGAATTGCATACCGAATTACAAATGGAACAATTGGAGCCAATGGTTTTTAGGCCAACGAATTGTGATTTGATAATAATTACCGAATTTCAAGCGGGCGGGAGCGGATAGGAGCTTTCTTTGCAGGACCCGTTGGCCAAAAAACCAGGGGTACGAAGTGCCAGCGACTTGAAATGAGGCTCAAAGATTAATTGTTAACCATTCGTGATGCAATTGTTTTTTTCCCCTCAATACCCATGCGCCAATAGTAATGCATTATAAAAAAATAATCTACTGGTTCTAAGCCATAGAACCATAAATAATAATACTTACTTTTTCTTTAAATAATAGAAATTATCGTAAAGGTATTTAATAAATGGGTGATAGCTAGAATATGATTGGGCCTTATGAGAACTTCCAACAAACTTGTGGTCGTGCATTTTGCGTAGAGTAATAATACCTACCAGAAGCCAATTGGATTTTGTAAAAAGGGCATCAAATACAGAATTACGATGAAAACAAATATAGAGAGAAGGTCATCGCAATTGTCTTCGAAACAGAAAAAATATGTTGTCATTAGCTCTCTGCTTGCTGGGGAATAGGAGATGAGCGAGAAAGCAGACGAGAGCATTTCAGATAAATTACCAGGCTACATGGATTCATCAACGTTAGCAAAAGAAACGGGTCATTAGAGAATATATATCCTGGGTGTAGCTCAAAACAAAAGCAATCGCAATGGTTACATATGCGCACTTAAGCACCAAAACATCGCAACAACCAAACAATGCAGGCGAATTGCCAAATTGGAATATCAACAAAAACGCCTACAAATGAGCATTTCCACAGCACTGCTGCTGCAATAACACTCACTAAAAACTAAAACATAACCTGAATATCGCTTAGGAAAAAGGCTATATAATACAATACCCACCACTCTAAAAACCCACAAAATATAGTTCAAAGTTCTCAATAAAGCTGCCCAAAGGGCATGTACAAATAAAGGCATTGGGAATGGCAAGCCAAACAATTCAACAATGAGCAATAATAACCTAAAAGACCATGGTCATGATTCCTCTCACCATAAGTGTCTGTGGGAAGACAACAGGTTTTAGACACCCTCCAAAATACTG
The DNA here is from genome assembly GCA_032619315.1 of Piper longum. Taxonomy (NCBI): domain Eukaryota; kingdom Viridiplantae; phylum Streptophyta; class Magnoliopsida; order Piperales; family Piperaceae; genus Piper; species Piper longum. The sequence goes on from JAVDBV010059847.1 coordinate 10,555, forward strand.
CCGCTAAATTAGCTTGTTCGTCTCCCACCTGACGGAGAAATTGAAACCATGATAGGATGAAGTCTTTGCCGCCAAGATCCAATTTCCTCACTAGCAGATTGAACGGGAAAACCAAATTCATGTATTACATGATTGTCTAGTCTCTTCATACTCCTAGAGCGGTACATATTTAAATCGCATAACAATTGTATGACTTCAAACCCACAAAAGCTAGACTGTCAGTAAACTACCCCAGGGTCTACCGTTTTCCCAGTAAGCAAAGACCTGCCATCTGACAAATTACAGTAAACAAACAGATTGACATCTGAAAAAGACAATCGTAGTATGTAGCATAAAACATTTCAGATCATTTCCTTCGTCTGTTTCAGTTGGTCTGCATTGCTTCAGCATGATACTTGTCTAAATCGGCGTCCAGATCCTCAGCAGACACTGGTTCAGTTCGGCCTCGCCCTCTACCACCTCCACCACCTCCACGACCACCTGCTCTTCCACGTCCTCGCCCACTACTTCCTCCACCTCGAGGCTGTCCAGTAGCACCTCCAATTCTCTGACCTCCACTGTTCATTTAAAACAAGAAAACATCAGAACATGCAAGATTCATGCCAAAACATTAACAAATTTCACCTGTTAGAGCATACAAGCAAATATAACAATGAAAAAATTAAAGACCCAAAACACTACAGCAAACTCATACTAATAATAAAAAACTTGGATTGAAGTCAGATGTCAGGTAATTAAGTTCATTATTAAAAATTAAATTTCTGAAAGAACAATATGTCAGCAGATACGTGGTAAAAAGCTTCACTCTTATACAAGTAACACACAACATCAAGATCACCCACCATCTTGCACTCATTTTGTTTATAAACTGACTGCTTACAAGTTAAAAGCAATGATATATAACTAATAAGGAAATTTAAATTTATTTATATAATATGATTTCATTAATTGTATATAACTAATAAAAAACATCAAACTTTTAGGGTGTTTGGCTGCAATAGAAAATTTTATATGAAATCTAAAAATAAATTATCACAAAGTTCTTTTGGTTACAATTATAAAAAGTGACAGGGCTCACAAAATAAAGTTTGGCAGTTACAATTAATGCGCTACTTTTGTTCAAGTGCTTGAAAAAATAGAAAGAGATCAACCCCTCTTTTTTATTTTCGCTTTGTAAAGGTTTTTAAAGAGTTATTATTATGATTTTACACTTTTCCAATAAACAGGCTTAAAACAATGCAGCCAAATACCCTGTTAGCTAATAAAGATAAGTCAGCAGACCACTGAAATTTGACGGCCAATTAATAAAACCAATCCTTGACTTTAGGTAATCTACCACAAAATCTCATATTGATCACTTTCAGTCAATCAATTAACCTTGAAATGTGCACCCTGAACATATTGTGTTTGCACTACAACAGACTCTTTTTTCTTCTTACACATCCAACTTTTCGATTCACATCCTATATATTCACAGAAGTTAATTCAAGAGAGTGCATGTGTCGTACCTACCTAGTAGAAAAAACAAATTTTCTTCATACCAATGAATTGTACTGCATATAAACAACCATCCCACAACACTACAAAATCAGGGTAAAAAAAAAAAAAATAATCACGCAACACTACAACTGTGAACCATTTTGAATCTGCAAATCTTGTGCAAAAGAAGTAACACACTTTACAAAAGTGGCATGAAGTACAAAATGAAAATAATAGATGATGTAAAATTACAATACGGAAAAAAAGAAAAAGCTGCATTTTCACCATACAAAAACATTAGAAGCTAATAGACAATGCTCAATAGCAACTCAAGTAACTAATAGTAACTTCAGCTCTTACTACAATTGTTTTTTTTTTTTTGACAAATTCTGATATGGTGCCATATATGGAAAAATTGTTGTTACCAACCCAGTATAAATTAACTTTGACTACAATTTTTTTTCATATGTGAAATCGTATTGTAGACTAAAAATTAGGTGTTCTGGCAGATTTGATGTGGCATTTATCAATTATGGCTCCTCACGTTCTATACTAGTGCCGAATCTTTTTCAGCTAGACCAATATCAATCCATGCATCACCCTAGCTTATAGTTTTTCAACAGTAAAGGAGGTATTGTACACAAATTGCATAACTTCCATTCAAATTTTAAAAATATTGGCAGAGGGAAGAAAATCATCACGAGCTTCAACAGAAGTTATTGACATTCGAAACCGAAAATGCTGACAACATTGCTGACTCTTGTATCAAGTTTAAAAGTATAATATCAACGCATATCCTAAGCAACTGGATCAAATATAGATGGGGAAAAAATCATAAAAAACCAAGTTATCAATGCCACAAAGTTGAGAATGATGAAACCTGCAGCTTATATTACCTTCTAACATTTTGTCCGTACATGCCATTTGCAACAGGAGGAACAGGGGCAGGAGTCACAATATTTGTTCCCACAATCTCTATCTTCATTGGTTTACCATCAAGTTGCACGTTATTGTATCTCTTAACTCCAGCTAGCGCATCCGTTCTCCTTGAAAAAACAACTTCAGCAGTTCCCTAAAGGAAGAATACCACTGAATACATGCAGCCAGGGTTTGACATTACCAGAAAACCTAGACAAGAAATAAGAGGTACACCTTTGATCTGCCACTCCTATCATAGTGGATTGAATATCGCTTCAAGTCACCAACCTCTGAAAAAAGTTCCTGCACAATGACATCGACAATCAAAAAAAGGTAATGAAACATATCCATCATTTAAACCATTAAACTTTCTTTAAAATTAGATATTTTTTACCAATGCAGCATCCATGTGCTTAACTTAATTATTATTTAATGCAATCAATCATAAAAAATAAGAACTTTTCACAAGTTACAAAAGTAACTAACAACACTGGCAACAAATACCAAGGGTGGTAAACCTCAAATCAAGAATGCTTTTGAAACCAATTCAATTTATCTTCAAAAAACTAAAAACTCAATATTTTCTTGACACGGAAAAAAAAAGGCTCAGATAGACGCTTTCTGTGCTCATAGAGGCACCCACTTACAGGCCACTCTCGTACAAGAGGTGTCAGAAAAAGCATACATCCTCCTCGCCAATATCATGCAAACTTACCAATCGGCGAAACAAAGCTTCGCAATCACATTTAAGCAGTGAAACGGGTGCAGTGCTTGAATTTTAACGCTTCTCCAAATTCTCATTTTTGTAAGCTATATATCTACCAAATTCTAAAGAGTTTTTTCTAGAATCTATAGGAAAAAAAATCCAACTATCAATTTGCAATTTGAAATGACGACACAAACATGGCACATAGAGTAAAAAGAACAAAAGCCGAATCCAACCTTGATATCTTCATTGGAGACCCCATAGTCAAGATTGGAGATGTAAAGCTTGGTCCCGGTTTCAATGGCCGATGCCCTCCCACCGGGCGCCGAGTACCCCGCCATCTGATCCGTGAACATGTCATGCTTCCACATCGTATCGGGCGCCTGCACAGGCTGCTCAACACCACCACCAAACAACACAACCCCATCAACGACCGCAAAAACCCTGGATTCTATAAGGAACTCCACAAAACGAAGCAAAGCCCCAAACAGTGGGAAGATCAGAAAAACCACAAACCTTGTCGTAGGGATTGGATCGATTGGCGCCGCGGTTGGGGAAGCGGCGAGCGGGGCCGGGGCCGGAGCCCCGCCCGCGACCTCTGCCGGAGCTGTTGCCGGAGGGTTTCTTGTTGTTCTTGATGAGGTCTTCGAGCGACATATCCAAGGCGCTAGACATTTTCCGGCGAGCGATCGGCGGTGGCGAAACTAGGGTTTTGGACGAGGGAGGGAAGAAGAGAAGAAAAAGATGGATCCGGCGGGACCCGTTTTCTTTTTTTTTCGTTTTTTCGTAGGTGGGCATTATGTGCGGGTGGTCATGGGCCTCATTTGGCCACCGATTTTTTTTTCCTGAGCCCACCGATTTTTTAATGCCCTTGATTATGTATTTTAATTATAATTATGAAAATTATTATTTTAGGTGTTTTAATTTAAAGTTATCCATAAGGTAGATTAATATTTTTGTTTTTACATAATTTAATATTTACGTTTGATGAGAAAATAATTACTTAATTTCTCATTTCGCTATTCAAATTCCATATTTTTTATCTTATGTGTTTCTATTTATAAGCTTATTTCGGATATTTGACTACTTGATTTATGATTGTCCAAAATTAATATTTTTTAAAAAAAACTGTTACGTGACGCCAAGAAACTTATCACTTTTGGAATTTTTGACAAAATTCTTCGTTCAAAAATACTAAAGAACTTTAGTTTTAATTAAAATTTTTTTTGACGCTACCTACATCACACTATTAATAAAACTAACCAAAGACATGCATATGGGTATATTAATAATATATATTAAAAATATACAAAATTAATTTTAAAATTATTATTATATTATTTTTAAATAAAAATAATAAATATTTATTTAATTTTTAAAAAATATAATTATATATAAATATTAAGAGTTGTATCGACCCAAATTACAAATAAATAAAGTTTTATTATCTCTTCAAAAGTAATTAAAAAAATAAAATCTATAATATATTTTTATTAATAAATAGATTTACATCATGTATTAGATATGAAATTAAATTAATAAATTTTATAATCCACTCACCTTACCACCTTAATTATGATTTTTTTTACCTATTACTAGCCCCATGATGACTATATCATTTCTTCATAGGTATCCAACATCTCTAATTTAGCCTATTATTTAATATATAATTAGGTCATTCTCATATATTTATAATGATTTAGTTTATAGTGCAAACTAATTGGTTAGGTTATTGTGATGTCATATATAGCGAGCAGACCTAAAGTGTAAACTAGTATGTCATGTTATTTCTTCAAAAGTATCATCATCTATAATAATTTGGCTCAAAGTGTAAAGTACTTGGTTATGCCATCTCTTTAAAAATAATTAACTAAAACAAAAGATAATCCAATAAAGAAAATATGTTATACAGGGTTTTGTAGTTTTAGTGGTAGTTATTTAGTTTAATCCGTCATCTATTTTAAACTCTGGGCTTAGTATTGAAATTCAGAGTTAAAATGGAGATATTTTCCACTTAGATATTAGACGTAAGTCTAAGTTAAAAAATATCTTATTGTAATCCAAACATTTCCCCTCCGGAATCGTCATTATTGGATGATAGAAATGCTGTGTGTAAATGTTTCTGCAATCAAACCAGCGACACTTTTATCTAGTGAAAGGAGTTCTCAGTATAGGCTGGATAGTAATGATGCAGAGGAGGCTCACAAAAAGGGGATATGCTTATGAAAGATCAAGTTGAGAATTCTTCACTACTTGAATCTTCCGTGAAGTCTCAAGCATTTGCTTGTCTAGGTGAGTGGACCCTTTCTAAGGAGGCTAATCAAGAACTGATAACAAGCTCATTTGAGGAACACAATCAGGATGGCTCTGTTCTTGAGGTCTCCTTGCGGAATGAACTCTTTGCACGTCTGGGAATGAGAAATTTGACTGACAAAAGTGGTCCCATTAACAGTAAGAAGAACCATCATTACGAGGCAGGTCAAATGCTTGTTGAACTTGAAAAAACAGATGCGGTGACACATGACCCATCTTTTTTGTCCAATGAAGAGCTTCTAGTAGGAGATAAGCAGAGGGCTGATGAGAAAGGTTTTCTTTTATGTAATTATATGCTATTTTACAATCTTGGCATACTTTTTGTTTTGGTTCTGAACATCTTATATTTCTTATTCAAGCACCTGATAGAGAAGCTGTAGTTCCTGTCATGCAATTCTTTGCAGGGTGAAATATGAGTGTTAAGAATCTTTGACCCTGCTCGGAATCATAATGAAATTCATTGATTTCTATTCCATATAGTCTAAGTGCATTTGAATTGATAGTTGCTGTTATTTCTTTAGTTGTGCTTTGTTTGTGAAGTATCTGATTTGCTATATTGGCAGGATTAATTGCAGTCATAATTTTTTTTGGCCGTGACACTTTGATTTTTGTCAGTTAAATGGTTTCATCAACTATCAGTTCAACCTATCTATGGCTGAATAAAATCAATGGTTTGTGATTTTTACGATGTTCTTTTCTTATTTTCAGATGTCCATTCTGCTCCATATTCATGTTCATGGTGACTATAAGACATTGATTTCAGATGATGGATCTTCTCAAAGTAGCGGGCATGAAGAAAGTTCAATTAGAGGGAAATCTAGTAGCCCATTGCCTCTGTTTTGCACTTACCTTCTTCCGACATAAAAGATGTGTGTAAACATTTTCAAAAGCACGATGTGCTAGGCAGCTGTCAACAAATAGTGTTTAGCAAAGAATCTGTAAGAGATGTTCATAATACTACAGAGGCACCAAATATTTTGCTAAAGAAGGATGATAGTCTGAATTCCGTAGGTGGCATTCATGTTGATCCCTTTTGGCCTCTTTGCATTTTTGAACTCCGAGGAAAATGCAACAGTGATCAGTGTGTGTCCTTGGCAACATATCAAGGGAGTCTGAACAACCATTTTTTCCAGTTCTGGTATGATTACCTCTAGCCATCATCCCATATTGATGTTTGACATTTTTTTTTGTACTTTGGTTTAAGTTTATCTAATCTTCAGATTGTCATGTCCCATCCTCTTCTGCTGGTCGAGAGTGTGAATATGCTTGTGGAAGTTTCCATTGCCCTCGCTGCTATATAATGCCCATTCCAACCTACCGAGTTGGTTCTTGCCTTGTAAAAACTGAACCGACTTCATCGAGGTATATTCGGAGTGTTTGGCAGTACAGTCGAATGGGATTCTACAACAGTTGTGGCACACGTATAGTTGTCAGTAGAAGTTTTCCTCCAGATAGTATTTATTTGAGTTCAGGTGTTTGTCATATTGAAGGCCATGAAAAGTGGCGTAAATCGTCTTTGTTACTCAAACAATTGAGAAGAGAGTGGTATGCGAGTTTATTTTTAAAAATATTACTTGTAAAATGTAATTTAGGACTTTAGAATTATTTAGATAGCTCCGCCACCGTTATCTATTGTCAGTCTTAAGCTCCGACAAATGATGAGGTTAGCGTCATGAAGAACATCCGGACTTTTGGTGGGTGAAGAAGGAGATGTGAGAATTATTCAGATGCACAAAATGTAAACCTTTATAGTAGCTACATTAACTTGTACAGTTTGCTTTATGCTGAAAGATTTGACTTAACCAAATTGGTGTTGTTTTTTCCCCGTATGGGGACTCTCATTTTTATCTATTTCTCATTTCAGATGTAATATATGTTGGGCTATAACATATAGTTGGAACTTTATTATAGCACGTGGACCTATCTAGAGAGATATGAAAGAGGTCAAGAATTTTTATTATTTCTTAGATTCATGTACTGAGAGAAGTCAATAATTTTCATTATTTCTTAGATTCATGGGCGCAATTCGATTCAATGGGATCTTTCACTCACATTTTTTTCCGCTAAGAATGATTTATGAAACTCTTTAACCACCAAATTTGGAGCATCGTACTTTCACGCGATTCACGGGGTTCAACAAGTAATTGATATTTTATATGGTGGGGGGGGGGGAATTATTCGGATGGTATGATGTGTGAAAGTGATTATTGTTGGGTTAATTTCAAATTAATTTCGAGTAACTAGTGACTTATATATATAGACTAATGGGAAAAACTTATTCTTTTAGTTAATTTTTAGATTAATAGAGGTTCGCGTAATTTATTTCAAATCGCTTTTGGAGGCAAATGCATTTCCGTCATTAGCTACTTTCTGCGGAGGACCTATGTTGTGAATATGGAATTGCTCCTTTCTTATGATTTTAATAATATTTTTTTGTCTATTGCCATCTGAGCATTTCCTTGCTTGTGGTGTTTTAGGCTTTAGCTGTTCTATCACGTTCTATAGAAGCAGACCCAAATTCTGTTGTCCTGTTGGTTTCTTATCTTCATATGTTTATGAGAAAGAAAAGACTTTGGGGGAGGATGGCATGTTTCTACATGCTGTATGCATCATGTTTATTTAATTCTTTCATTTTGTGGTTGTTTGTAATTTCTTATTGATGGAAACTAAGTAGTATTTTTTTAGTCATTAACACATGTATGCCTTTGTTTGTGTATGTATATTCAGTCTTCAGTTAGGTTTTAGTGGAGATAATTCTTTTCTCTTATACTAACGAGTGATTGTTTTGTCCTTTATCAGATCCAACATAACGAAGGATCTTACGAGTTGTGGATCATGTACATTAATAGCCGTATAGAGTACCAAAGCTGTTTAGATGCCTATGAAACCGCGGTAACATCATTTATTTTGTTGGCTCGCTCTTCTTTCAAAGAGTTTCATGAAACAAGTGCCTGCCTTTTGGATCTAACTTATATATGATTGATTTCTTACGCATGTCTGGAAATGTTGACAAAGCCATTTCTTTTGTTGAGGGACTTCTTCCATCAACTGCTAGTTCGGGCAAAAACACTGCATCTGATGTTGTTGCATGCCTAAATGTTTGCGACAAGTGCATTCTATTGATCTGCTGTGTCTATCTTCTGATATACAATAAATTGCCTGGAAGTAGTTGTGAAGAGGCTGAATTTTGAGCAACAATTACCTTTTGATATGGAATGACCATATATTCACTTGACTGATGAGCACAAACAATCAGCAGCGAAGTTGATGGGTATTGCTGTTAATATTGAAAATCTAGCGGCTAATAGTGGTGAAGAATGGGAGTTAGAGGGTGCAATGAAGCCAAAACACCTAATGGCTCACAGCTATGCTAAGTTCATCATGATGATTGAAGATTTAGAACATGGAAAACTTATGTTATATAAGTTCATGAAATTGAATCCTTTTTGCATTGATCTTTCTCTGATCTGGGCACGCATGCAGGAGTAGATTAACTGAAGGAGATGGTCTTAAAGGGTCTGAAGAAGTTTTGCAAAGTTGGCCAAAGAAAGTCCCTGAATTCCATTGCATTTGGAACCAGTATTTGGAGTTTGCTCTGGAGAATGAGATGACAACTCATGCAAAAGAGTTGATAATACGGTGGTTTTGTGCACTTGGAGAGGTTGAAAATTATGACGGACAAGTGTCTGATTCAGATGGCTCTTCCTGCAGAGCCTAATTCTCAATCCTATGCATCTCAAAGAGACGAGTTGTTCAGGTTGCTAGATCTGTCTCTCTACCAACATTTGAACTCTAAGGAAGTGGAAAGCCTGGAAACTGTTGATGAGCTTTAGTTCTGAAGAGGATTTTACTCATTGTGCAAGTGAAAATGCTGCCCCAAAATTGTGGAAATCTCTGGATCCTGTAGAGGACATTATTGCCCTTCTTCTCAACTACCTAATGGATCATCGTGCAGCTTACACTAGTAGCAATGAACCATTATCTAGAAGATTTATAAGCAGCATAAGAAAATCTAGAATTCGGTATCTAGTTAATAAAGTTCTGGGACCTTCTTCAGTGAGAACTTTTTTGATTAATTCAATACTTGAGGTTTTGTGTGGGCCGAACCTATTACCTGAAAAAGTCAGTGCCCACAGTTTGGTTGATTTTATAGAGGTTCTGATGCAAATCCACCCAGCTGCGTTAGCTTTATCAGTGTGCAAGGTAGTACTAGAAACCAATTGCGCAGGAAGTTCCTCAACGAGTATGATATTTTGGGCTAGCTCTGTCTTGGTTAGCTCCATTTTTCATGTTTGGGTGGAAGCAACTCAAGTTTTGGCTAAGCTTGGAATAAGGGTTATCTTGGTAAGATTTTATCAATTCGCTCTGTCGGTATATCCATTCTCTGTGAGTTTGTGGCAATCGTATATGATTTCAGTAAAGTTGGTGGAAGTGTGAATACTATCATAGAAACCGCAGAAGAAAGAGGCATTACTTCAAAATTGCATACAGATGTTGAAGTTTAAGAGCCTTTGATGAATCATTTCTGATAGTAGGTTTTGGAACGATTATCTGTAGAAATTACATAGTGAATGTACAAATCAGGTTTTATATCAGGATACAATATAACTTCCGCTTATCCGTCCTGTGAAGAAAAGGATTGACGACTGAAAATGTGTGTGCTGAGAGTTCATCGAATACTTAGGGTGTAGAAACTTATAGAAAACATGAAGAGATCAGGATATTTGGATAGTCCTTGTTAACAGCTTTCGAATAGGTATGTGAAGATTTATTTTTGAGGTTGTCTTATATTCGACTTTTTTATTTTTATTTTTATTTATTTTTATTGATCTTTACCTGCACATGGTTGTTATTCCTGTTGTTGATTGAAGTCTGAAGTAATTTTTATCTTTCCAATGACGGATGAAACCAATAGCTTCAGAATATTTTATGTTTGTAAGCAAGACTATCATTTTCTTGGAATGTAATTTACTTAGAATTCACTTTTGGCCTTTGTTTCCCTTTCTTGAAAATTTAACCCTGGGTTTATAAGACTTATTGGCTCCAAGAGGGTAAAAACCCTGGGTTTATAAGAAGATACTCTTTCTGTATTAGGATACGATGTTGTACATGCTATCTACGAGCAGGTGCTTGATACATATATTAGGCATAGGCGTCATGGCATGTATGGCTCATATTAGATATAGACTTAGATTTTATAAATAAAGACTAACTCGAATAAGGAGATGATATACTATTTATATTAGAGATAGGCCTCGATTTTATATATAAAATCTAAATAAAATTATGGGATGATAGACTGCTTATATTAGAGGTAAACTCTAACGAAAGAGATAAATGACAAGTACTCTCAATATTTAGCCACTAATTTGATTTGCAATATTGGTTAATTAGAAAGAGACAAACAAGTCATAAAGAAGTGATTGAGAGGAACTCGTAGACACATGGCAGCTCACGTCTTAGCTAAATTAAGCTGATCAAAGGTGTAAAGTTTGAGAAGTAAATGCCGGTAGTTAAGGTCATGTGCTTTGACATGCCCGTAAAAGTAATATTGTTGACGAAGAAGCCAACCTCAAGGTGCTGCCTATAACCACGGGTCACGTTCATACCTCATGCTGTCATGCGTATAAACTCGCGTAGAGAGGTTTATGAAATTTTCACACACGAAAATGATCGATGAAGAGGGTATAGTAAGTTGGTGTTAAATCTTCTTCCTACATTCGCTTGGTAGCCATTCAATACCATTCCTCTTCGTTAAGACATTGACATCCATATTTAAATTACCCACAAATTTTTAATCTTTATGATTTTGCATCCAGGAAGCTTCGACGGATAGCAACTGCCAATGCCATTAACAAAAAGTTAGGCCTATATTTTTCCAAAGCATTTTATGGGCCCTTCTCGTTCAAAAGATAACAATGGTGCCTATGGGATGCCATTCATCTCCACAAAAATGTGCTGCTAATCAAGACAACAAACGATGTGAATCGACCCAACTGTTTATTATGTTGCCTACGAAATTGAGCAAGCTGCTGGAGCACTAAAATTCCATTTCAACAACACATCCTAACAATTTTAAGACTAAGACTTGGTTTTTGTCCTCTAGGCTCTACCAAGCCTGACCAATCAGACGATTTGATACCTTTGAGTACTTTTTTTTTTCAAAGGGATATAATTTTCTAAGTAAGCCTTTATTCTATAAAGATAGTGAACTGAACCAAATACATCAATCAACTGTATATAATACATGTACGTTAATGTTTGATGTAATGTAATATTTTTTGGGGTTGTGCTAAAAAAAACTATATGATATATATAATATATACGTATTATAGGAGACAAAGAGAGTGTTGCCTCTGCATTGTTAGAAACCAATTTGATCCTTGGAATTAGGAAGGTTTACATTTCATTTGTCATTTCTTAACGAAGTTTTCAGCAACGGTAGGGTTAGCATGCAAAAATCTTCGACTTTTTGGTGTACCTTCGACCAACAGGAGATCTAACCCAAGGCTTCCTACCTGTACTTTAACCGAACTTACCTTCCTATCATTCGTTAGCTCATTTATTTATTTATTTATTTATATCACCCCACTCTATTTTCCTTTCTCCATGTACAACCATTAACCCTAATTTTAATTACCAGATTAGCAGCAATCCTACACATCATACCCAACAACGATACATAATTGTTTGATGATTTGTACATTGTTATTGTTATTAAAGTTGAGATTTTTGTTATTAGTTTTTTTTTTCAATCGAAGTTTTTTTTTTTCAATTAAAGTTCCTGTTATTAGAGGTGAAAACTGGAACTTTGTGGGGTAAAAAAAAGGAAAGTCCTTTAGCAGTTATGCTGGTAGCCTGGTAAGTAGTTTTCATTTTTTATGAATTACAAAAGAATTGAAGACGTTGACGTACACGCAGAGAATTAGAGCTGCTCGCACTGCCCCTCAAATTCACATTATTATACTTTCTTTATAATTAATGAAGTTATTAATGCATATTACTTCTAATGTCCCTTAAAGTCACCAATTTATCAATCACCTTCTCCGCTTTAATAAATTAAGCAGACTAGAACTCCAAGTTAGCTTGACTGCTAAATTATTAATAGGTTCAATTTCAATTTAAAGCCAAATGAGTTAAGTTTGAGCCAACCATTTCTAAGACTGATCAAGTCGAATTCCAAAGGTATATAAATTGTGCTTGAGTCAACTAATTTGCTGTAAACTTTTTAAATCAGTATAAATTAGTATTCCCTTTGATTCCCTACTTAATTATCAATCACTCCCCCCCCCCCC
>JAVDBV010059848.1:0-21550 GCA_032619315.1 Piper longum
TGATATTAATTATGGATGCTCTGACTCCACTTGTAGAGATATAACAACAAAATAGATAATTTTTATGTGAAAACAAGTAGATACTATAGTATGACTTTCTATAATCTTCTGTAAGTAGCTTTAACGTCTCGGTGTGGACTGTACCCAATATTCTTCTCTCAATGGCCCCAAACGTGGGGTGTGTGTTTTTTTTCTCTTAGTTTTTTGGGTATTGCCCATGATAATTTGTTTTGGGATGAAGGCTTTTTATTTTAATGTCATTCACACAATTTGATTGGCTATATATATATATATATATATATATATATTAAAAAAACATGACACGATAATTTTTAAAGTAATTTTATGGCCATATATATACAAACAAGAAAAATAAAAATACATCATACTTAAAATCTTGTGATCATAGGATCACAGGATCAGAATACATAGATGAGTGGTACAAGAGCACCTTATTTAACCATCGCGCACTACATGCGATCATAAGTAGTTAACATTGCATTACATTACAGACCATCCTCCCAGAGCAGCAGCAAAACCGAAAGGCCTTTGATTGTCGCAGTCAAGGTTGTGGCCGGGAGAAACACCTAAAATCTCACAGAAATGTTTGTAGTAGCCGACCCTGTTTTCTGCCCTCTCATCTGGGCCATGCCCGCATTCAAGCCCGCCGTTGATTATATTTGTGACCACACCAAACCCTGGCTTCCTCCCCGCCGCCACGTCCGCCGGCGACGGCTTCCAGTTGCCGATGATCACGTCGTGGCACGAGGGCTTCGGCGACTGCGGCGTCATCCAGAACCAGAGCGCCGTCTCGAAGGAGACGTAGGGGTCGTAGGCCACCTTGTCGGGGTCGTTCAGAAGGTCCTCGCCGATGGCTTTCCCTGCTGGTCCGTAGTTGTAGTTGCTGCATGCATAATATACAGTGCATTCATGCAAACGCTACCCTCTTGTTAATATTATATATATGTGTATAGAGAGAGAAGGGTGAATGAAATTAGTTGATCGGAGTGATTAATTGTAGAGGATTCAGCCAATAAAATTTCAAAATATGTACATAAGATAAAAGAATAAGATGGATAAATTAATGTATATAACTTCGGTGATCGATTAAACATAGTTCTTACGAGGTGAGTTGGATGGGTCCACGGCCACAGTATGATTTGTTCGCGACACACGGCCATTCGGTACTTTCCACGCAACAGCCCGTGTTGGCTTCTTTCACGAAACAGTAGCCCCATCCGTATGGTCCGCACGGTGGAGGTGCACCAGCCCACCCCCCTACAAAATCAAACAGTACATACACACAATTATTTGTTGGATGAAATAATTAGTGTTTAATTTGAAATTAAATAATTTAATGACACCTAAGCTTCTAATTAATAAATAACTTAATACTCCAAAACAATCACGAGACGAGAGTACTAAGACTAATAATTTTAAATTTTAGAATTTAGAATCGAATTGCACTAATAGAAAACTTGCTTTTTGTCGTCAAAATTTTTGGTAATAAAAAATATCATTTTGATGACAAAAGGGTTTCGTCGCTAAAATTTGTCAAAAAAAAAAATTCAATGACCAAAAATTTATTAATAATTGAAAATGGTGTCAAAACGACGATAATTTGTCGCTAAATAATTTCGGTGAAGGATTAGGGTAGTATACACAAGTCAAAGAGTTAGCAACTAGACCAATTAATTTAGTTAGTAATTAGTACCGTTTGTTTCGTGTGAGATTTGAGCCAGGAAAGCTGCAATCTCTCTGGTGCGGGTTTCCAAGTCTCCTTCGGCTCCGAAGTGAGGGAAGGAATGGTAGGCAGCAGCAATGAAGGCTTCATAGGTGTAGAACCCCTTCCCCGGGCATCTATCATCGTTCCTGCACGGCAGCAACTTCTCAAAGAGCTCCTTGCTTATGATCTCTCCCACTGGCCCCCCATCAGGCGGAACCGGGGGCAGCGGCTCGGACGGTGGCGGCGGAGGATGCACACATTGGCTCTGGCAGCCATCCCCACAGTAGGGTGGGGTGGAGCCGCAGTATCCGTACGCGCTGCAGCAGAGGTCGTCGGGGCATAGCTTACCATCGGCTTGCCTCCCACACATCTGGGCTTGGCAGCCCAGCAAAGTGGCCATCCATGCAAAAACTACAACAGCCCAACTTGTCCAATTAGTTGCACCCTTCATATTTCTTAACTGATCTTGGGAGCTTGTTGTGTGAAGAGTAGTGCTAACAAGAGGGGATTTAAATAGGCTGGACAAGTTGATGAGCACTTCAATATAATATTGTGATATACTACGTGATTTACACGTTCTCCTCATAATGTATGAGGATTCACACTAAAAATGCATGGCGAACAACACATTTCACATTTTCTTTTACAGTCCTCGTGCGCCTGCATGCGCATGATTTATCATTTTCCAATGGATAAGCAACCAACTTTAACTACACTAATGAAATTTAAGTCTGGTACAAAATGACAAAAGACGGAAGATCACTTGTGTTCACGTTTTTTACTCTTCCACTGTAAAAATCATTGGTGATGGAGTAGGGAAGATGTTCGGCAAGCACACGGTATCTTGATATGCAATATATAAACAGAATTTAAACACGTACGATCGATCATCTAAGCTACACTATTTTAACAAGTTAACACCTGAGAACGAGATCATCACCTAAGAAATATTGGGCGAATCATGCATTTTAAAGTCGTCGGGTAAGACATTCCTTTGATAATCACTAGCTTGCTACGTTATGAATTGATCTGTATGACATATTAGTTTCATAATCCATTAATTCTCACCCTCCATACGATGTGCAAGAGTTAGTAGATATATCATCCATGCATTTTTTAACTTCAACACCCCTTAATTTAATTTCAATGAACAGATAACTTCTGTTCATGACGTTGAATGATAATTAAGATGCCAGTGGCTGTCTAGCTTCGAAGCTTTCTGGTAAATACGTACCTTGCTACCCATTGAATTTAACTCGCCATGAATAATTGAACGCTAGTTGTTATAGGCTTGAAGCTGCTTGAGGCTAGAGACCGAAACGAGGAAGGGTAGACGCCAATACAATTGAGATGCAGACTATTATTGGAAAAATGCTAACAGTGTTAACTGCTGTTCATGATGTTGAATGATAATTAAGATGCCAGTGGCTGGCTAGCTTCGAAGCTTTCTGGTAAATACGTACCCTGCTTCTCTGTAGATTATTATAGAGTACGTACTCATTGAATTTAACTCGTCATGAATAATTGAACGCTAGCTGTTATAGGCGTGAAGCTGCTTAAGGCTAGAGATCGAAGCAAGGAAGGGTAGACGTCAATACAATTGATTGGCTACAGATGCAGACTATTATTGGTCAATGCTAACAGTGTTAATACCTTAATCTTACTTCAATTTGAATTTGCTCGATATTCCACTTAATTATGTTTGAGTTAAAGTTTAACTCCAGCTCAAAGCACAGAGCACAAACACATCCTTATTGGCTCGGGTCGACCCAGGTCCGTATTATACTTAAATTAATTAGAATATTTTATATGATTTTTGTCATTTACATAAAATCTCAAAGATAATAAATAAACGATGATTTTACATTATAATATGTAGTCTTGTGTATAAACAAATTGTTTAACGCATAGCTGATCATTAAAGGTTGAACTATTTAATTTTTAAAAATTAATTTTATTTTAAATTTTGAAGAATAAAATATAAATAATTGATAAATCTAGAGCTTCTCGTGTTCTACCTAGAATTCAACTTGACTCAAAAATCTATTATAAGTTTCAATCGAACTTAAAAGTAATATAGTTTGAAACTATATTACTTAAAAGTAATATAGTTTCAATATCATGGGCAACCCCTGATATTGAAAGGCACCGTGGCGCCTGATATTGAAAGGCATAGATGTGCCATGTAAGGGAGATGGTGAGTGCTAAAGATGTGACGGCGATGTTGTCTAAAAATTATTCATTTTAATATCGAGGTTTATGATTTAAAATTTAGGGTTTAGAATTGGAAATAATTTAGATAAAATAATTCTCGTCAACGTCTAATTGCCCTTTTAATCCAAACACTTCTTTGGCCACTATTACCCCCAGACTTGTGCAATCAAGAACAGCTAAAAGTGCAACATGAATGAAGCTCAATTGCGGATGTTCAATCGTTCATTCATTCCTTCTTGTTTTTGCAATGGCCATCATTAAATAATAACTAAAGGTATATGTAATATTACTTTTGCTTACAGCCCCAATTTTTACCAATATTTTCTGAAAATCTTCCCACACATTGAAATAAATTTAGATAATCTTTTCGATGTTAATGCCTTTTTTGTGGGTGGTCTCTAAACATGTGAATTATAATATTCTTTCTCTAATATCTTGGCAATAGGTTTAGATGTCCCCAAGGGTTCAAATTCTCATTATAAGGGGAATTCATATAGAGGTTTGGGCTTCATCTTCATTATGAATAAGGATATTTTATATTAAAAAAAACATAATCTGTGAATTTTTCATTACTTTATTTAATACTAGTAGCTAACCTGTGCGATGTGCGGTGGTATATTATTTTATTGTAAAATATTTAAAGGACAAATGGGAACACCATATTAAAAGAAGTGTAAATTTGTATTTAATTTAATTTTAGGAATAAAATAAATAATAATATCATAAAATAGTTAAAAATGCATGACAGATCTTAATGAAACTAAAATTTTTATAAATAAAAAATACATAGGCATTATTATAAAATATTTAAAGGATATGTGGCACTCATAAAAGTGCTTTGTTTTATATTTTTAGGATAAGAATTAGGAATAAAAAGTAAAAAATAATATCATAAAATAATTAAAAAGCATGTGACAACACTTAATTAAACTAAAACTTCTATAAATACAAAATAGAGGGATAATATTGTAAAATATTTAAATGAGACGTGGCAGTGCCTTATTAAAAGTTCTCCATTTCATATTTTTGAGAATATGAATTAAGAATAATAAGTAAATAATAATATCATAAAATAATTAAAAAAATACATGACAAATCCTTATTTACTAAAACTTATATAAATAAGAAATAAATGACTAATATTGCAAAACACTTAAAAGGACAGATAACAACACCACATTAAAAATCTTCTATTTTATATATTAGTATCGATGGAATTATATTTCATATATCATATTAAAGTTTGAAAATTTCCCTTACTTCTTTTGATTAATTAATTTGTGGTCCCTAGTCTAGATAGTTCAGAAATTTAATTTGGATTGGATCAATCAGTGTTTTTATGTATTTATTATCTATCTATTTATTCATGATTGTATGTATGTATTTATTTATTATTTATTATTAGTTATTCTCTTTATTATTTCTCGATTTACATGTTATATATTTAGCGGTATGTTTATTTAGTATAGTCTTTTTATTAGGATGTATTGATGATATGAGCACACAACACATGCATGCATCATATATGGATGTTAGTATTTTACTTAGTAGTGGGTTCCAATATAGGTTACGGAGTCCAAGTTCGCCGTAGATATGAAAATACGCTTGGAGCTTGAACCAAATGTCTGTAAGACTCTCCCTCTTTGTTTGACTCTTTATGAATCGAGTTTAATCATGTTTAATACTTAGGACGGCATCGGCAATATTTTATCAGATCCCTCCAATGTCGGGTCATTTAGCTGTATTTTCTACACATCTTTAATAAAACTACAAGGATGAGATCCCTTTTGGTTCTTGAACTGAAGCTCTAAAAATTTATGATACAAGTCTCATCTCTAAGCCTATTATATAAGTACGTGTATTTTTATAGATTTCACAAATTAGAGAATAATTGTTACGGAGATATGTATGGACCATATTAGTACTTCTTTAAACCATGAAGTAGTGCAGTGTATGATGATACAGTATAATGCAGCGCATTGCCGGAATATATGACACTAATATAATGTTCCTTTTGCCACTCGAGTACGGTGGCGAGTGATATGGGAGGTGTGAGGGCATAAGCGTTGTATGTATGATTATGATTGTGAGCCGTGCATGTGAGCCGACATTTGTTTAAGTATGTTGCTTAACCCTATGTGAAGCAGTTCTGAAGTTTCGTAAGTTTTCGTGGATAATGGAATACTCATTTTTCAGATTGTATTAGTTAATTTTTGTAACAGTAACATTCGTTACTTACGTTTTTCATATAATATATGCAGGTTTTGCAAATCTTAAGTCAACTTTGGTAGGAGGACAAATAAACGGTACACACTTAAGCTCAACGTAGTTATTTGCTTACTTTTATTTATATTTGATGTATTTTGACATGTATTTAACAGTATCTTTCATTTTAATGACACCAAGAAGGTTATTTCAATATCTTTTATCGATTGAGTCGTACCAACTAGCAACTTTAAACATGACTCGACTTGTTCGCAATATTTCTGATTCAGTTCTTAAGTGGACCGAAATCGAGGTGTTATAAAGTAGTTCTATTCTTGAGGGATCCTGATAAGCCGGCGTCTTCAGCTTCCTTACATCAGGAGAGGCCTAGAGGATACGGGTACTGTTGTGTATAGTGCATGTCTGGACATGTGGTACTTTAAGGTGAATGTCTGAGAGTTCTCGACTTTGTACTCTAAGGTAGGAGAAATATGGAGGATTGGAGAAGATTTAGAATACTAATTTTCCCAATACTGGGATTTTAAAATGAGAAAATGTCGAGAGAGGCATAATGTCAGTCAGTTCACGATGCTATCTAGTTTATGGCTCAATGGTTCGTTAATAATCGCCCTTTGGAGTGTTTAGTGGAAGTATATAATTGATTTTTTTTATATGAGAGTAAACTCTTATTTGCCAGTTTGATATTTAGTTATTTTCAGACCAATGACAATGATTATTGACATTTTTCTAATATTATGTAGGTGAGGATCAAGAATGTGACACGTCGGCCTCGGTGGAGGAGCAGTGACTACTTTGTGCACACATAGTCTAGCGCTATTTGTTTGCATTGCTGTGTATTTTTGGTTATGATGTATAATGTTGTAATGTGTTGCGTCATGTGAAATGGTTTGGGTCGATTGATTAATGTGTTGCATTATACCTGCTTAGGTTTGGGTCGATTGAGTTAATCATAATAAGAAATGGTTCAATCTACTGTAATAATTTTAGTTTGGTTTTAGAGTGAACCGGATTTGGGGTGTTACACTAACTTCAAGCGGTCTATCGACGCAAACAGCTACACACTCTTATATGATGAATGTGTGTAATGCATGAATAGTTCTAAATACAGTAAGGATGCATAACATGCAACAAGAAATTAAATGAACACACTAATATGATCTAATATGATAATCGTGCTCATGCTTGTATTTTGATATCATGCAATAAATTGAACAAGTTAACAACCTATGTGTTGTAATCATAAATGTATCATCTGGGCTTAAACTAAGACAATTGAGATATCAAAAGATGTGTGACTGAGGATCTGGATACTTAAACTTGAGTTATCCTAATATACTAAATAATCATTCATTATTTGAATAATTAATAAAATAATCTGATCTGGTTTGTAAATGAGTTGACAACCCAACTATTAAATCATCAAGGCAAATTGAGATCTAAAATTTGAAAGGTGTCGAATCGGATGGATTTTATTGACTCATGTGAAGTGAATTGAAAAGTCATAATCATCCAACCCAATTATCTAAATAGTGATTTTTGTTAATTAAATATTTTATCATTTAATAAATTAATTAAATTTATTGTAAAATTAACTACGGTCACATGGTTGGTTCATTTTAAAATTCAACACACACCAAAATTATTATTATGTTGCTTATTTAATTAATTAATAATTTGTACGCGATCTAGGCGACTCAAATTTTATAAAGTTTATATCTTTTTATTGTTATAACCTTGATTGGGTAATTTAAAAAGTATTTTATTGCATACAATCAACAAACACATAATACACAATCTAAATAATAATAAAGGTTAAACTTTATATAAAAATCACATTTAATAATAAACTAACATGTAAACCACATTGAATAATATACCAAAATAATTAAAATAATATGATATACATGATTCTATCAAGATCGGCTGAAATAATACAAATCATACAAAATAATCAAAGAAAGTAAAAAAAAAAAAGCGTACATGGAGTACGACGAAGAGTATGGGAAGAAAATGGGAAAGAAAAAAGAGAAAAGGAGGAAGAGAAAGCAAAAATTGGGCAAAAAGGGAGAGAGGGTAGCGGCCAATAGGAGAGGGGAAGGGGAGAAAAAAAGGAGAGGGTTTTAGGAGTGTTGATGGATAGAGTTTTTATAAAAAATAAATCTGCACACCCTAACCACAAGGCTGCAGCGGCGCTGAGCACATGTGTGCCAGAGCTATGGCCTTGGGGCTCCATCCCCCCATGAGGTGAAAAAGAGAGAAAAAGAGGGGGAAAGAGATGGGGCTGACTTGGGAAGGCTATTAGGGCATGTCTAGGGATAAAGGGTATGTCAAGGATGTATGCGACATGACTTTAACACGACATAGGACCCTAGGTTAACTACACACTTAAACCACAACAAAGTCACGACTTGACAACTGAGGCCAACCAGATAAAACTCAACGGCAGACGCTCTCAATACTCAATTCTACAACAATACAAAATGACCTATTAATGTGAATATGATCAAATTGGACTGGCCGAATGGTAACTGAGTCGAACCAAAGTCAAATTGGTCGTGTAACACCCCAAATCCGGTTCACACTTGTAAACTGAACCAACATGTTACGGGCCCTAGTTATGTCGGCAAACCTGAACCCAACTCGTGCGGATCCAATCCGATGTCTTAAGATGAAGATACGACTTGTCATACATGCATGTATGGATAAAACCCTAGCAGAATACTACATGGATGACTTAGAAATCAATTCATACAAAATTAATAATTTCAATAAAATAAATAAAAATTCCAAATTAAAACGGACAGAGTCTCCCCTAAAAATATAATTAGGGGCTACCATGTCAACATAGTATACGTACAAGCATATAAACATATATCAAAAACTACATTCACACAGTCTAAACTACTATAACTCACTCTAAAGCTTGGGTCTCAGCCCACCTATGTCATCTATTCATATTTCTCGTCATATCATGCCATAATGTTTAATCATGTCATCACATCGTCATGCTTTTCATTTCCTCACATTAGTACTAATACAATAAAATCATAAACGAAATACTAAACAATAATTCACTAAATATATGTGTGTGCAAAAGACCTCATTGCTCCTCCGTTCAGCTCGCACATCCATCTCGTACTCGTCACCTACATAAAGCTCGATCATGTTCGACTGGATGAACTCGGTAGAAGATCCGGCCAATTCCATCAATCCGGTTTCCTTGCAAGTTCCAGCGGTTTTCTGGCAGGTTTAGTGATTTTTCGGCGACTTTTCGAAGGTTTTTCGACGACAATCACCGGCGGCATCTACTGGTCGGATAGTGGTCGTATGGGGTACCATTAGAATCGTCTCGGCGAGTCCGACACATCTATGGCATTGGCATGACCGAGGGAGGCGACGGCTAGCCGGAAAATGGCAAAAACAGGCACGGGCGGTGGGTAACTAGATCCGGCCCGTGTGGGCGGCACTTTGGTCGGGGAAGGTCACTGGGGGGTCGAGGATGTCGAGGCGACCACTAGACAGGGGCGCATGGGGAGGAGATGGCTAGGGTTTGGAAAGGGAAAAAACGTTGGGAGGGAGAAGAAATAGCTTAATGGCAAACTTGTAAATATTACTTGACTTGACTCGGGCTAAAGTCAAAAATAATAACTACGTCGTAATAAATCCTAAAAAAAATCTGAAAAAATTAGAAAAATTTCGTAAAAATAAAACAAACAAAACATCATAATGACATGCTTTATAACTATCAACCCATCCAAGCTATCCATAATGCGTCCTAATGCGGTAAACGGCTAAAACTAATTCTACGATCCACTATATATAATAAAAATATATACTGCATACTTTTATATATTCTGATAACTCATTTTTTTTTCTGTTGTATTTATGACGTTATTATCATATACTTAGGTATGTATGACCCCTCATACCTCATATATGCGACCGGCATTGGCTCAGTACACGTGTTCTAAAATAAACTCGACTCGAAATAGCGGTTGAACCGACTGGTTCTGAATATAAAACCCTAACTCAAATGTCGGTTTTATGGGTGGTAAAATAAAGAACAACTGATCTGGTTTTATAGTTATAGGATTCAATTCATATTGAAATATTATCATAATTGTCATCCACAGGCATGTGGAATCTGAGCATTTGATTGTCATCACATTAATTAGGTCGTGAAGCCAGCTTGTTAACTATTAGATCATAAACTAAATCTAGACTAGCAAATTAGTGGTGACAATATGCCATGTACTTGTTGAGTGTTAAAGTACAAACTTCTTGGTTGTAAGGTAGAATAGCAAATTAGCAGCACTCTTTCTCGACCACTGCGCTTGACAAAAAAATTGTTAGTAAGTTTTAACTCATTGAATCGGCATTTAGGAAAAACAGGGGAGTTGGCACTAGTGCTGTTTAAACAAAAATCAAATAAAAGATAAAATTATAATTACCCAGCGATAGGTTCACAAGTGATACGTACACCGGATAATTGATGTCTCTAAAATATAGTTGATTTACAATATATTGTTGAGTCTGAATCATTCACTAGTTTTAATCTAACAATTTGGTCTTGTGTATATTTGTTGAAGATCTAATGATTGCATCACCCGAGCGACATCCATGGAGATGACTCAGTCCTCATGAACTATCCTCGGGTCTTGAAGAAGGCCCATGAAGAATTAGACGCCATTGTGGGCCGTGATGGTGCTGTGAAGAGATCGGACATCAGCAAATTAGAATACCTTCGGGCCATGGTCAAGGAAGCTCTTTGGCTCTACCCACTGGCCCCACTACTGGCCCC
Organism: Piper longum; assembly: GCA_032619315.1. Taxonomy (NCBI): domain Eukaryota; kingdom Viridiplantae; phylum Streptophyta; class Magnoliopsida; order Piperales; family Piperaceae; genus Piper; species Piper longum. Next base: position 10,968 of record JAVDBV010059848.1, read on the forward strand.
ACTCTAAGCCATTGAGGACTTCACGATAGGTGGGCCCTTGTCCCCTCTGGCACATGGATAGTCGCCAACGTGTGGATGATACAGAGGGACCCATCAATGTGGCCCAACCCCCACGAGTTTTTGACAGGAACGGTTCATGGAGTGCCACGTGGAATCGACTGTGGGTCCGGAACTTCGAGCAGCTGCCATTTGGATCGGGAAGGAGGCCCTGCGTGGGCACTCCACACTGGCCTTAGGAGTGATGCTGCAGCTAACCCTAGCGCACCTCGTTCATGAATTTGATTGGTCAACGCCTCCGAGGGACCCGGTTGATATGACTGAGGGCTTGTGAACAAGTAGCAGGCTCTTGTTCTGTTACTAGGTTCGGTTTTAAGGTATTGACATCAAACTACTGTTTTAATAATAATAATAATAATAATATGTGATAGCTCTTCGAGTCAAATTTTATTATCCTCTTTGTTATTTTGAGCACCGTTTAATTTATTTTCAAACGTGAAAATAGACGAGACTTTGGTGCATGATGAGCAAGCTAAACGTGTTTTAGACCACTCTTATTACCTGATTTTGGCCCGTGTAATGGTACAGAGATATAATGCCAAAAAAGATGTATATACATCCGAATACATCTCATTATTCATTCTTCACCTATATCTATATCTACCAAAAAGACCTCAGTTTATATTTACTAAACATATATTTTTTGCCTCTGTATCTCTTGCTTGAAGTAGTGTAATGATGTTGCCATGGTAATGATATTCGTGATCAATTGAAAACCACGCTAAAGACCATTCATTCTCTATCGTATTAGACTAGACTACTCATGACCCATCAACTTGCTTTATAATGATATTTTGCTTGCTCAGATTAACAGGAAAACATTACAACTATCCGGTTAATTAGTCCTTTCCTAATTTAGAGCAGGCCGGTTCTATTTCTTGGCCAATAAAAGAATGCAAGAAGCTAGGAAATCCTCCAGTTTTCATGATTTGCGAACAAAATAAACCCCTTTTGTTGGAAGTTAGAACAAAAATAGGTTTCATATGTCGCGTGTCAAAGACTAACTTCACCTTTTCTTAGCCATAGAAACAATACCCAGCTAATACACCTTTATAAAATCTAACATGAATTGCTTCTTAAGCTACAAATATTAAACAAACATTTCTTGGCGTGCCTTTTCTAATATGCCATGACCCACAAAAATTGGTGAACAAACATAGACTGTGGGCATGTTTAGGATAAGCACGTACAATACGAACACTACAAGATTTATTTGGGATTAGATCATAAACTTACATTCAAAGAAAAGAATCAAGGGCAAACCACCTACACCACCATGAACGCGTACACTTGCTTCATTATGGGCTGATAATGTTAAATGCTAAATAAATAGACTACCAGCTTTCACCTCAAATTTTATGGCTATAAATTTTATTAAGAGAAGGACGGTAAATCTAACAAGACAATCACCCAACATGGCATTGACATAAATTAGTGACACAACAATATTAGTACATCTGATCTACCCTCTTGCCTCTCCCGAAGGCATTGAGTATTGTATGTTAGCAACAACGAAGATAAAGGCCGGATAAAGTTACTAACTTGAAGTAACAGCAAGTACATTAGTCTCCTAAGTAATGATCTTCCTAGAACTAAGATATGCCTTGTTAAAATATTTAGATAACATCAAAATCCATCCACGATTCAACCAACAATTGTATATTTGTTTCAAGCAAGAGTGTACTTCATCATCAAGTCAAGTATCCGATGTTGTCGTCTCACTTTTTGAATCCACCTGTAAGGAAGGTCCAGCCCTTGCTACTTCCATGGCCTGCACTTGTACAAGCTTCAATCTCTCTCTGTATTCTTGCATCTCCCTCTTGTACCTTTCCTTGTCTCTCAATCCACAATCTTGATACACCTGATAAGCAACAAAAGGCAACCAAATAAACAATGAGAGTGAGTAATCCATACTTATAGCTGAGTTATAAATTCTATGCTCATATATAAAGCATAATCAATGACAGTTTCACCATTCTTTCTTCTTGGGTGAGCTTGTTCCATGACTCGCCAATCATCTTACTAAACTCTCTCTCCCTCTGTGGGTACAAGGCCTTGAGTGTGGAATGCTTCTCAGCAAAGAAGAAATTGTAGGCACTCCTGTTCGGCTTAGGATGCCCGGGATCCCTCCTCCGCCTGCGCCGCCTCCGGCGGAGGCGGCCTGGAGGGCCACTCACATAGGGTACAATAGCATTCTCTCCAACAGGCAATGCCGCAGGACTGGCCGGCGGCACCGGGTGAAAGAGCACTCCTCGGAGTGTCTCCAACCCAAGCCTGACCGTCACCAAGTAGCCATGATCAAACTTCCCATCAATCATCCCAACCACCGGAAAATTAATCGGTGCTACAAACATTAACAATCAATCATAAATATCACTAACCAACTTATACATTGTTTTAGCAACTTCTACAAACATAATCAGTTTCTTGAACGTATAAGAGGCAATTGACACAGTTAATAACGATCCAACGTTGGACAGAGTCAACAGGGCAACCAAAATCTGCACAATCCAACGAGTACCCGGATGTGGGCCCCGTACAAAATCTATGGAGGACAAATGTGGGCCACGCAAAAGTGTAGGACCCACTCTAAGATACCAGCACAAGTCTAGCACATTTATCTACCGCTCACCTCCGAGCTGCATACCATCGGCGGCGCCGCCGCCGAAATCCTGCCTCCTCTTTCTGACCGGCAGCGCCGCCTCCGCCGCATCACCTCCGCCGGCGTTCACCCCCTCCGGCGACACTCTGCCGTAAACGCCTCTCGCAGGCGCTGTCACTGCAGGCAAACACAGCATTAACTTCTGTTTAAGCGGACAATGGTGAAGATATGAGACGCAAAGATTGGGTTTTTATGCGTCCTGCTCACCCGCCGGAGCAACTAGAGGGCCCTGGAGGCGAAAGAAGTGAACTTTCTCGAAGTGGTGGAGGAGGCTGATGTAGTACTTCCGCAGAACAAAGGAGGCGCTTGTGGTTGTGGGTGGGAAGTTGAATGCTGCAATCACCTCCTTCCACCTCCTCTCAGCAACAACCTTTCAGATATCACATTAGCATCAAATCATCACAACCATGTTGAAGAACAACTAGAGATTCTCAAATGATCAAACAGTATGGGAACGCATCAATCAAAATGCGAGAGAAAGGCCTCACCTTCTCAAGGCCACCTCTCTTGGTGACCTCTATGTACAACAGCTGCAGGTCAAGCTCCTTCCCTCCTATCACAGGAATCCTGCTTAAAAAAAAAAATTGCAGACATGCATGTTTAAACTAATCACACCATACCTTCCATCCTCTCAGACATGCAAATGAGATTATGCATCTTATCAACATTAGCAATAAACATTAAAAAAAAACAGAGCTAGCTTGAAGAACAAAGAAAAGCCTCGCATGCAATCAACATACTAATAATTTCTTCTATAAACAACTACCCATTTCATTCCAAACCAACCATAACTACACCGAGAACAACACATACAGGAGAGGGGTAAAAAAAAAAATGGTTTCTTTCCCCGACATACATGAATCTAGTACCGAGCAGGGAGTGGAAGCGTCGGAGGTAGTCCATAAACAAAGCCGGGCTCCTGACCACATCCTCATGGGAAGCCAGTGGAGCAGGATACACCTTCTCCTCCTCCTGCTCCATCTCCGGCGCCATCCCCGCCGGCCTCCGGCAATCAGCACTTAATTAACTCAACCGATCCAAAAAACGGCAGACAAATTGAAGTTTAGTGGGATTTAAGAAGCAAAGAAAGCTTCCTTAGAGAGGGTAAAACAAGGACATATTTATGCAATATCAATACATATGTAGCAGCCATTAAAGAGCTTGTAGAGCTTGGGGTACATAGGGTTAATATACATGAGGCCAAGGTGTGGGAGGTGCCAGGGTGTGGATTGAAGTGTAGCGCAGGGACGCGTGGTGAGTAACGGCTATTATAATATTGGAACAAATTTGTTTATCTGTTGTTCACATAAAAAAAAACACACGCTCTTGGATATCTGTTAACTCTGTTGGATCTCAATTTTTGATGCTTATGATATTATGGGAAAATTTTTATTTTATTTTTTAAAAAACATCAAATTATTATGAACACCACCAAAATACATCTTCATAGTTGCTCATTCTAGCCCAGTTAGTTAGAAAATGAACTTATCCAACAAAGCTTAGGTTATTTATTGACATTTTGCATTTTACGCTTTCATTCTTTCATATTTTAATTATGATTATATTTTTTAAAGATATTAAATTAATATCAAGATTGTTAATTTAAGAGTATAATTAATTTAATGCCCATGCTAATAATAACTTCTAAATGTTGTCGTTTTCTTCACTTTTGATTTAATTACATTTTGATTATCAATCAAGGCCCTTGGGCAGTCATTGATCATGATTTTATTCACACACACTTAAAATATGTGTCTTTGTGTGTGTGTTTTGTTTTACATATTAATTATTACGTAATATTAGTAATAATATTTGCAAGTCAATGTATGCGTGTGTGCTGCCGGAACTTGAGCATTTTGCTCTCTACTATTCTAGAATAATTAAGAAACAAAAAAAATCAATTTGAAAAATTGGTAAATTTGACGCTTGATCGATAAAAACAGCAAAGAAAAAAAATTTTGGTTGTCTACGAAAGGGTTAGGTACTATTAATATGCTTTTTGTTTTCCGTTTGCAAAAAGAGGGCTGTTAGTTCAAGGAGTTATTTTTTTCAAATAGTTGAAGAAGTTATCATTAAAAAAAAACTGTTTAAGAAGCTGATTGCTTGTGGTTGTCGACCTGGTACCTGGTGAAGTTTTGGGGAGATGAAAAGGGTAATTTGCATTTTCATTCACTTTGCCAATCAATTCCAGGAACTTCAAGAAAAGGCTTAAATCATTTTCCATCTGAAATATTTCTATGTTGGAAAAAAGAAAAATACTTTTTTTATGGAGGATTGACTGTTAATTTAATTTTCAATGCAATTTAATATAATCAAACAGTACAAAATGGCTGGCAAATATTAAATTTAATGCTTATTTTAATGTGAGTGCTATGCAAGTTTTCTATGTACCTCAATGACCAACAAATTATGGCCATAAGAACCTCAGCTCTTTGCTTGCCAAATGCAATAACTTGTGAGAGTCAATGAAGAAATAATAAAAGCTATGTAGTTATGATGAAGAAAGGCATTGAATAAATCCGGCGCAGTATAAATAAAAGCAAGCTTCTTTCACCTTCTCAATTCAATAATCAAATCTTACAGACCATCTGATTCCTTGAGCTGCAGAGGCTAGACATAGAAACTGTGTAGAGTAAACATATAATAAACCTAGGGCTCAATAAAGAAGTAATTCTCACAATCATACTATGCCTTGGAGATAGACACTGAAGGTGTTTTTTTTTACAAATTGGGGCATGTCCATTAATGGATCCCTCATAGGGGCTTTCTAATTTGTACCTTTTGACTTTGGTTCAAATTTTTAATATTGTAAGATTTAATATATTAATAGGAGTGTGTCTATAAATGTTTTTGACCTTAGGAAAAAATTATAATGATTCGACCAAAAGTACAAATTAATAAGCTAATTATTTTCTTTTAAAATAATTAATCAAGTTAAATATATATAATCTATTTTCACTTATAAATAAAATCGTACCTCAATAAGTATTAGAAATAGGAATAAGTTGAAGGATTTCACAACCCACTTACTTTAAAAAGTTTTGTCTCCGAAATTCTTATACTTAATCCGTCAACTCATGACCTTTTTTGGCCCTGTGATTAATAGCCTAACCAAAATCCTAGTCTAGCTCACCATCTAATACGGAATCAGGAAGCTCTTATATTATTTATAATGACCCAGCATAAAGTGCAAACTAATAAGCTAAGTTATCTCTTTAAAAATAGTTAACCAAGTTAAAGATCTATAGTTCATTTTTACTTATAAGCAAAATTTTACCCTAATATGTATTAAATATGAAACTAAGTTGAAGGATCTCACAAGAACTGAACCAGAATGTAATGGGTCACCCAATTAAGTTAGTCAACCTGAACCTAATCTGAATCGATTTACTCTCGACGTCTTAAGATGAAAGATAAATTACGTCATTCATGTATGGAATGCTCTGAATCTAGCATGATTTTACGTGAATGACATGACTTATGAAATCACATTGAAAACCAATCAAGAATGAGAAATCGATAAATCCTAAAATAAAATGGATATAGTGTCCCATATAATTGCAACAAGGGCTACCTTGTCAAACAATAGAAAATAAATAAATAAATATATAGCAAAAATCATGCACACAACATTTTCATTCAAGAGTACAATTCATTCTTAGTTGAGTCTGGATTTAACTACTAATTCATATTTTATTTATATGACTGAACTGGGTCTTGACCTATGTGTTCATTTTTATTCACATTTATATTTCAAAACTAGTTTTTAACCATCCTATTGTGTATATTAAATATCCAACTATATTCACTAAAACATATATATTAACATGTCATTATTAGAATTTTTGCTACTAAAGTAGATATCATACCACATCATATTATCATGTCTTTCATTTTATCACATCATTCTCAATATCATGACATCATAAATAAAGTAGCTAAATATTCTATCGTCTGATATATGTGTGTGCATAAGACATCAATGCTCCTCCGTCTAAGTAACACATCCATTTCTTAATCATCACCTATATATATAATAAAAATACGTCAGTAATGAATATTACTAGTCTAAAATATAAATATATCAAACTGGCTATGAGAGCTAACTCTCATTTAAAGAAAAATATATATAACTTCTCTTGAACTCCGTGAAGACATTTACTTGGGAGTCATTGGGCTACGCGCCCAATAGCATCTTGAATTGACTGGTCTGCTAATACCTCTATCAGAATTCTTTCATTTTCCTGTTCTTTTCTATTCCTTAGGACTATCAGTGTATTGTAAGCCCTCTCATTTCTTCCATATTTCTCGTGGTAGCACGAAGACCGAATACTCTTAAGTAGTCACCTTCAGTACCCTTTAAACCACATCTCTGAACGTGTGCTGTACCAAACAATACACGTAAACCTCCACTGAAAATATTGTGTGCATTGTTTGATATGTATATTTATTTTATTTTGCTTGATAGGGTGACCCTTGTTGTACTTACAGGGGACACTATGCCAATTTTTTTTTAAGGGTTTATCAATTTTCTCATTCTTGATTGATTTTGAGTGTGATTTCATGAGTTATGTCATTCACATAGAATCATGCTAGGTTTCGAGCATTCCATATATGGATGACAAAATTTATCTTTCATCATAAGATGCCGCAATGCCACGATGGCGCCAGTAGATTCATTCAGAATAAGTTTCGATTAACCGACTTATTCGGTTGACCCATAATATTTCGGTTAGGTTCGTGAGTGAGCCATACTTGCGGTGTTATAGTTAGTAGTAGGATGGATTATAATTTTATATCTCACTAGTTATCACACCAAATTTATAGTTGATATGCGGTATATTTGATTGAACCAGGTATAACCAAGTTCAACCAGATTCTAAAATAATAAATAAAACATTTCATCAAATATTTAAATTATATTTTGTCATCAAAATTTAACTTAAGATTGGTTATATTATCGAAATTTTCAACAAAAATTTAATTTTTTAAAGTAGCAGGTTGGATCATAGTTTTAGATACTTATGAGTTACCATACTGAATTTATAGTTGAATATAGTATATTTGATTCAACCAAGTTTAATCGTGTTCAACTAGAGTCTAAAATAATAAATAAATATTTCATCAAATATTTAAAATATATTTTGTCATCAATAATTAATTAAATATTGGTTATAATATTTAAATTTTCATCAAAATTTTAATTTTTTAAAAGAAATTAATATTGAAAATTGGGTATCAATTAAAATAATATAAAAGGTTAAATGGTAACCAATTAGAAGGTGATCCGAGATATCTTGATACAAGTGGGTGTACGATGCGATATGGTCTTGGTGACACTCGGCTAACATTTTCATCTTGCTGTGAAGGTTGGGTTGAGTAGCAGATAGGAAATTAGGTGGAGTTTTGTTTTTCTAGGACGATATTTTTATCAATGCAACCCTAATTATAGCAAACGAAATAACAAAGAGTCCAGATTCAGCTATTTGTAAACATTGGGGCCAGGACTCGCAATAAAGAAAAAACTCTAGAAAAAAAAATTAATGACAAAGATACCATCTGCACTGAGCTAGAGATAGAAAGAGACATGCTGTGAGGTCTAGATCGCATACCATCTTCCATAAGCGATAATCAGTAATCAACCGGGATGTCAGATGAACCGGTTTTTCACGCAATCTTTGGTTCAGACCGGATCTTTGGGTGTATCTGGTCCGTACAAGAATACTGCTGTAACAACTTAAAATATGTCAGTCCCAAGTCAAAATCATGCTTGACTTCCTCTCTGACCCATTTGTTTTCCGGTTTGGTACATTTGTACGTCTAATTTTTAAACCGGTTTAGGGCCAGATAGTGACCATTGGGCTAGGGTGTGAATTGTGAGGTGGATCTTTTTTTGCTTTTGTTGATGGAATATACGTTGGCAGCTTCTACCTTATGACCTTGCTTGTATCCAAATCAATCATTAATGTTCATCAGATGTTGTCTATAAGGTCTGTGTTTTCTAGCAAAGGAAGATAAATTGGGCTTGCGTGTAAGGTGAGAGATAGCTCTGAAAAGATGAAGGTATGGACAGCATACATGGCATTTCTTGTGAGGTGAGGTCGGATAATTGAAGATGAGGATTCTTGGTCACGATAATACAATTTGACATGTACTCTTTTTTTCCATCGATGGGGATACTATTGAAGCTCATGGGCCACAAGCCATTACAATTGTATCTTATAGCAAGCCCATTGGCCATTGGACTTTCTGTAAGGAGGAGAATGGAGGAGTTAATTGGGTATCTAGCAGGAGCTTAATCAACCACTCTATTAGATCTTTATCACCAGAATTAATTAGAGACTTCCAAAGTCCAAACAATACCTTTAATCCCACAAACAATTTGTTGGGAATGCTTAAACATTGAAACAAGCAAGACCATGCATTAATTTTTTCCAAGATCTACCATTTTAGCTCTAATTTCAGGAGCCATGCATTTTTTTTTTTTTTGGAAGGGGGAGGAGCCTTGCAGGTTGGTGCCTCATATTCAGAACAAACACCCTATTTTTTAATAACTCTTTTAGCCCTCTGTTAACACATCTCTTTGCATTTATTGAGCTCCTTCAAAACTGCAACAAGATTATTAAGGGCGTCCTTGAAGGCCATGGATTTGGATTTTCAAGTGCATCTTTCTGTACCCCAAGTTGCACCTATTTAATTAACATTACTCAATGGCAACAAGCTTCTTATCCTTTGCGTTAGGAGTCTGTTTCGTTATCTGTTGATTCAGTTTTCTTGTGAGCATGCCCGTCGGCAACGTAGACTAAACCAGCTTTAGTTGCCTTCAAGCTAAATTTGTGAGTCGAAGGCACACGTACGCTTGAGTCTCACTTTCATGCATGTTTCCTTGATCAGCTTAGCATCCGCATGGATGCGAACAAGTTGCTGGGCGAAGAATAAAAATATGAAAATTAGAAGATAAAGAAGAGGAAGGTAGGTGGAAGAAGCCATTGCTAATTGGATTGGTGAAACATTGGGGTGTGACGTGTGATCCTATATATATATTTGTGGTGTTGAACTTGCATTTTTCATTCTTAGTCAGGTTGAAATAGGCGCTTATAAATGTATGTTGAAAAGTAAAGTGGATAAATCTTCTCTTTGAAAATGTAAATCTGGTATATATGGGTAACCTTCGAACCGCTTATAGATCAGGTGAAGATTGGTCGTATTAATTTTACTATAATCAAAGCTTGAATCCGCATCCTGCGCTGATGAGGAAGCTTACAGATGAGGGTTTTTTACCCCTACATTAGTGCAGATACGCCGATTCACAAGCTTACTGACATAATCAAAGTGAATCCTCATATCAGCTTACTCTAATAATCAGAGTGAATCCGCATCATAGTCGGAAGAATCGGCCGAGTCGGATCGAAATCGGCCGATTTAAATCGGATTGGCGCCGTGCCGATCCAATTTTGAGGCCGAATCGATCGGCCCCAAATCGGCGACGGAATCGGCTGATTCGACCCGATTCAGACCGATTTAAATCGGAATCGGAATCGGGGTGAATCATTGTGAATCGGTTTTTTTAAAAAACTACTAAAATACCATTGTCTTTATATTAAATAAATTATTTATACACGGGTAAAATGAGAATTAAAAATTAACAATGACCAAAATACCCCTAAATAACTAAAATATCTTTATCTTTATATTAAATAAATTATTTATGTATGGGTAAAATGAGAATTAAAATTTGACAATGACCAAAATGCCTTTATATTACGAAAATACCCTTAATTTTATATTAAATAAATTATTTGTGTATAGGTAAAATGAGAATTAAAAATTGATAATAACCAAAATGCCCCCCCCCCTCCCCCCT
>JAVDBV010059849.1:0-20974 GCA_032619315.1 Piper longum
AAAATCATATATATATATATATATATATGATTTTATTCCACACTAAATTGTGCATGCAGACAAGACAATTCACGTTAGGCACAACACTAAAAATAAAAATAAATTTCCAAACATTCAGAATGAGGAAAAATGAGTCTGACAATCAAGAATAGAGATTAGAAATCATAAAATGATCAGATAGTTCGAAAAAAAAAAGAATAATGTAATTTAATAAATAGGAGAAAAAATAGACCTGGATTAAGAATCAGACAGAAGATGTTTATTGAGAAGGGGAGGGAATTCCATGCAGTAAAGAGGGGTATGATCTCTTTGAAAGGATTTCCCTTGCCCAACCTCTTCCCCCTTGTTCTCCTCTCCCGGGGTCCTCCATTCCCCATTCTTGCTAATATTAGCCCCCTCACCTTCCCAAGCGAAATCGCCCAGCTCACCACCCATACCTGTTTCTTGCTCTTGTTAGCCCCTCCCTCTAAACGACTCCTCACCTTCAGTTTTTACGTTATTTTGGTTATATTCCGTTGCCTCATTGTCGACAATATACAGACCGATCCCAGAATTCTGGAAAACAATAAATACTGTCTACTGCTGTTTGTTCTGCTTAATAACATTTGCCTTCTAATTGCGATATATACATGGCGACGCCAATTGATCTGATCGATACATCAAAGCAAAAGAGGCGGACTTAAAGCATGAGTCATGTTACTCGTCTTCAGATCTTTAAGGGTATTTGAGAATGAGAACATTATTTATAATCCCTTTGAAATGAGCCGTTTCTTCCCACTGGGGGCAAAGTGTAGGGTGAGTTGCAAAGATTTTTTGTGGTCCGACATTTCCTAGAACAAATCAGAAGCTGCTTCGATTGGGTCCTTACGTTGGGCACTCCACGAATCAGTTGTAAAATAGCATGCCAAACAATGATACAAACAGAAACAGGACTCTAGCAACGGATTTGTCTCACAAAACAAGATTTTGTAGAACATCACCAAAGAAATGTGCAAGTAAACTATAAGAAGGCACGCGATCGACATTCGTCAAGATTTAACAAAACAAACTAGTTCAAAGAATTAGGTCCATATGGTCTTCCACGGGCACTATGGTACACAATTGCAGCAATACAAGAAAAGAACAAAAGAGAACGGGAGTATATAATTGAAAGCATCTGCGTCTGATAATGTTGAGAACTAGTGTGGCATCTTGATCATAGAATTCAACTAAACACCGGATGCTAAGCAGCAGCAAATTAACACTCACAACCCGATGAAGAGGCTCTCTGTTGACCACCACCTCCAACATCAATGGTATCAGGCAAGTATCTTCAATTTTGAAACCAACCAAAGACGAAAAACAAAATGCACGCATCAGAAACTGCCTAGGTGAAAATCTTCAGCAGAATTTAAGCATTTATCGGACTGTTTGTCCAAAATTTTAGAGTTTAAAAAAACGAGGCACAATTTTGGTGTGCCAAAGCAAGTACAGTGAAATGTGCATAAAAAGATATTCAAACAAAACTTACATCTCTTCTTCCTCCCCGCTCTTTAGAGCATTCTTTGCAATGCATTGAAAAGCTTCCTCCACATTAAGGCCTTCTTTGGCAGACGTCTCAAAGTATGGAATATCGCCTTTAGAGGAACACCAAGCACGGGCTTTCTTCTCAGGAACCTGCATTATACAAGCGGTGAGCCAACATTAAAGAAGCCATCAAGAAGACCACATGGATAAAGATGTGAAAATAAATTTAATCTTTTCAAATACCACTCTGCCATTTCCACCATCAATGTCCACTTTGTTTCCCAGAACAACAAACGGAAAATTCTCAGGGTCGGAGGGGCTAGCCTAAAGATGATTAATAAAGATGTGTTATTAACAAAAACTTTCTCTTCATTGAAAGAGCCCATAAAAATCTGTTTTAAAGTGCACCTGAATGAGAAATTCTTCACGCCAGTTGTTCAAATTTTCAAAAGATTTTGCCACATTGACATCATACACAAGAACACAACAATCCGCACCACGATAGAAAGCAACACCAAGACTTTGAAAGCGTTCTTGGCCAGCTGTATCCCAAATCTGCCATAATAATAATTAAAAAAACAAAGCTTAATTCAGTTTATCACTTGCAAAAGTTTTGTATTATTAATAGAGAAGGCTTAGTATCAGCAACAACTAATATAAAAATATCAGCAATATGAAAATCTAGCTATCGATATAGATCAAATAGTTGTATTTTTTATCTTGAACAATATTACCCTCATCATCCAACTATTCTTGTAATCTAAGGCTCATATTAAATTAAGCCGATACAAGAGTATCAATTATTACTGATACTAATTTTTCTCTTATAAATAACCAGAACAACAAAGAAATTTGAGATTATAGAGTCTAGCAGACAGTTAAATCCATACATGTAAATTGGATAAACTAATAAATAACCTTCTTTGCTTAGCGTTCTGAGAAAGAAGCAGCTCCATAAAACCGATATATACACATCTATTATGTAGAGGCTGACAGGGACAACAAATGATTCAGCTTAGACCTAAAAGCTAGATTAATATAAATCGTCTTGCAACTAATTAATCCATTAGCATTAGTAAGCCAATAACACACCAACTCAGCCAAGAATTTTATTATTCAGTCGCCGTATAGATGAAAAGAAAAAGGTTGCATAATCTGACACTTTGAGCATAATATGCTCTTCTTTAAGCATTGAATCCATTAAGCACAGGCAGCAAATGATAATTAATACAAAGATAAAAAACCTGACAGTACTAGTTCATGATCAAACTAACAGAGACCCACCTGCAAAGTGAACAGCCTATCATCAATTTGCATCTCTTTGGTCAAAAAATCTGCTCCAATTGTGGCCTTGTATTGATTGCTAAACTTGCGGTTAACAAATCTAAAAGCACAGGTCAAGAACAAACGCCGACAATATCCATCCTCTAACAAAAAAAAAAAAACACTGAATTCTACGTAACCATATGGCAAAGATGCATCAATAAATAACAGTCAAATAACGAAATCATATGTTAGGATACTGATTCATCAAAGAGGTCTTCCCAACCCTGCATCCAGACGAACGGGAACCATAGGTTCGTGACCATGTTGTACACGGAATATACAAGCGAATTACTAACAATTGAAAATGATGTAGCCAACAAAGAAGAACACGGGGAGAGAGAAATGAAAGGAGTACCCGCTGTCACCGAGGATGATAACCTTCAAAAGGGTACGTCGGCGGGGAGGCATAGTAGTCAACGACGTAGAGATCTGGGGAGGGGGGGAGAAGGCGTGGATCGATCGGATCGAACAAATAAAAACGTGCGAGGCCTTTGTGGTCTGGAAAACAAGAAGACGAGCGTGCGAGAGTGGCGGTAGAGCGTATCTAGAGGAACCGAGACACAAATCCGTTTTTTGACCATGTTGTTGGACCGTATTTGATACTCCCAACTCACATGACTCCCAATGCTTCCAACCTAATGCATCACTTTAGAGCGCCCTTTCTGGTGTCCGGGGCTACCCACAAATGAAAAATTTGACCTCGGCAAGAAAGTATTAAAGTTCAAAATTGGTAAGATGTTATACTCAAACTTGCATTTCTGATCATAATTTAAAGAAATAGAAGTGAGAAAGGTAACAGTTAAAAGAGATTAGAAATAAGAACTCGCTAATTAGCACTCATGCCATTACAAATGAATGACATAAAATTTAATTTGGAAAAAAGGCTTTTACAATAACAGTTAATCAAGTTGTACAACAGTCTGCGACTCTGTATACAGTTGAGAGGTTTAGCCAATCAGAAGCTACAAGGTACAAGCCAAGTAATAAACTATAGAGATTGTTAATGCTCTGCCCACATACTACAGTATTGAGAAAGTGATTATAAAAACAGCCACAAATTGGTCAAGAGTTCAGGGTCTTTCTGAAGATCAGCTGTCATCAAGCAATCAAGAGAAATGCGACCATGTTTATTCTGTTTGCTTGCCGATCGGATTTCTGGGTGCTTGTTCTTGTACGCAAAATGATCTTCATTAATACGTGCAGTTGAGTTCTCATTGATGGATTGGAGCACACTTCTGAGCAAGCACGAGGACAAAAAATTGCAATTGGCCAGTAGCAAGCTCCTGCACCGAACTTGTACCAACAATAAGCCAACAGGCACAAATAGCACTACAGGGCATTCGGAATGCAAAAAATGCTCGCTGATTACCATTGGGTATATGAAAGGTTAAGATCAATGCAAAATGCCAATGAATTTTCAACTCTTGTTGACAAATAAATACGTCAAAAATTTTTCTACGCTGGATAAACACTCCCAGCTGTAGATGTGCCTTGGCGAGGGGATCCTGTTACTGCAGGAGCCAGGCCCCTCATAACTGTGTTTGTTTGAAGACTCATACCCATGTTTGAGTAGTTCATTGTGGTTCTTCCTGGAAGAAGGGATGACGGTACTGGTCTTGACGAGGGTGTTGGTAAACCAAGCCGAGATGCAATGATTTGTGCCCTCTCATTGTAAAGGCGCTGTCTAGCCCGGTCAATTTGCTCCTTTGACCTCATCATCACTGCTTCCAAGTCCATGTAGAGAGACAATTTTGTCTCCAACTTAAGCAACTGCAATACAAAAAACAATAATATAAGATTTATCGCTAAAGTGAATAATACAAAAACTGTCATTCACTCTACCTGTTTCTCAATCAACAAAGACACAAGCTCCAGAATTTGGTCCTCCTGTTGATCTGCAAGAAGTTTGGCCTTCACTGCAGCAGCTGAAAGAGTTGTCAAGGCTGCTCTTTTTAATTTATCGAACATGCCATTTTGCTTATCTTTACTATCCATCGAGCAGACACTCATCCCATCTTTGGTAATTGTAGCTCCATTATCAGTCCCAGATGCTACATTCATCAATGAGACAAAACGAAAGAAAGATCAGTGAGACGACAATTTTAGCACTAAGGAGAAGCATTGCACGAGCAAAAGAACAATAAAGGGAAAATATTGCATATATCCAAGTTTCAACATATCAAAAATAGCTATGAACATAAATTTAAATCATAAAGAACTGCCTTTTAATTACTATTTCGACCATGACCACGTCCATCTTTTTTTCATTTACTAAACTAAAAGACCTATAAGATAAAAATTCTCCAGTCTATCATTTGCTACGAACAAGTTGGGTTATGAAGAAAAATTATAACTTTTTATCAGATTTATTTTGTGAAATGAAGCAGGACAGAGGAACTTTTGAAACATAAAATCGGTTGAGAAGTGATGAAAGAGTTTAACGCATTCAGACAATCTTTAAGACTGAAAAAAACTCTCTCTCTAAAGTCTCTTTGCCTTGCATTGTAATTAAGATTTAGAAATAAAAAGGAGCGAAAAGGTACTATAATTTTAAAGATCAGAATCAAAATTGAAGGTTGTTTGAATTCTAAAGAAAATCCATCATTTTGTTGTAAAATTTCAAAGTTAAAGCATAATTAAATTCTAGGAGAGTATGACTTTAAAAATTAGAAGTCAGACTATGAGAATAAAGTTAATGATCAAAATACCTTAAAAAAAAAAAGAGAAATGGCTATATCCAAAAGGAAGCTTTAAAATTTTGCTACAATTGGTAGGAATTTAAATTATGGTTTTGACTGAGAGAGAAGTTAGATATGATCATATATGATATTTTTAAAAATATATACTTCTCTAGCTCAGAGAAAGTAACTAACAAATTAAACGACAAGAAAGGTAACTCGCTAGTAAAACCTGGTCAACTTGAAATTAACACAGCACAAAGGAAAATGATCTATGAGGTTGACAAGGCCATCATCATTCAGTAACATTGGTTAGTGGTAAGGAACTAGAAACATTGTTTCTGATAAAGAAACCTGATCTAAACAGATGCAGGTAATACTATTCGGCAGAATAAGGAAATAACAATGACGTCAATATAACAATAAGAGAAAGTTGAAACTGTAACCATTCTAGGAATGCACCAATACAACCACGGGAGACTGCAAAAATTATTCATTAGTACTACATTTATCAATGAGGCAAGTATCTTACCTGTAGCTTCCTCAACCCTAACAGCTTTATTAGGTGCATCTGCTAGCTGCTTCTCTTTTTCTTCTGCAGAAACAGAATGCATATCCGCCTTAATACTCAATGGACCCTCTGAACACTGTACTTCCCTATGCCGAATTACATCTGATTCATCAGCCACAATTCCTTCTTTTTCCTGTTTATGTGGAACTTTATTCATATTTTGCACATCAACATCTGTCGTTTTCTCTGTGGGTAAAGCTACATCACCAGATTCCTCAGTAACATCATTGGGTGTGTTGCCATTTGATGAATTCGACTTGATTTGCACCTGCGATGGCTCACTTGATTCTGATACTGGATTCTCATTAGACTCTTTTTCAATACACCCATCCTTTTCAGATTGTTCCTGCAAAGCAGGCAATGAATCTTTTGCAGTAACTTCTTTCTCATTACTCCTGTCAGCAGAACTTCTTGGGTCATCAGTCCTATCAACTTTGTTATTAACTTGATCAATTGCATCAGACGCAGGGCTGTAATTACCTGCCTCAACGTCAGATTCTGTATTTTGTATCAGACTAACAAGTACAATATTGATAAAAATGATGTTGAACGAACCTTTCACATGCATTATGAACCTTCTCAACATGTGGAGGATCCTCTAGTATGAAACAGTGTCTAGCAGCCAACTGTATGCTAGGCAAATCCTCTGACAATGCCTTGAGAGAACTATGAGCTGCTGCAGCAGTATTATCTGGCTTAACCAAGCCACCCAAAAATGCAACCTGCAGAACATCATCAGAAGAAAAGCCCAAGTCTAAACAATAATCAAAGCAACAATGCCAATTTTACCAATGTCATGACCGGATTTGATGCATCTGCAAAAGAATAGGACCCCTCATCTGGTTGGGAAAAGGAGCCTCCAGCTTCAAAAGCAGCTTTAAGGGCATCAAGAGCAAGGTTGACCCTATTATAGTGGAGATTCCCCATTACTTCAGTTGCAACCTCTGGAGTTGTGTCAATTACGTCTGTTTGCATATCCTCACCTGTTGGTATCTCTCCAGCTGCATCTTTTACCGTCTCTACAGCTGCATTTGTTACCTTCTCTTCAGCAGCATCTTTTGCCTTCTCTTCAACTACACCCTCTGGAGTCTCATCAGATGCATCTTTTGCCTTTGATACATCAGTCAAGGATGGCACTGATTGCCCTTCATCTGCACCAGGAACAGCCTCCTCAACAGCAGTAGTATCTGGTGTAGATGAGGCTTTTGGTGTGGCATCCGAATTGATTTTTCCTTGGAGTTCCAAGTCAATATCATCTTTATTGTCCAGAAACGGGTCTTCTATTGGCATTTGAATGAAGTGTAACATACATTGAGTTTTTGTCTTGGTAGCAACATGCTCGGCAATCTCATTCCAATTCTCCCCAAAAAGCTCTAAGGCTTCTAGAAGAAGAAGAGTCTCCTGATCTGTCCAACTCCCTCCACTCGCACCAGGACCCTCAGCAGGCTCCATAAGAATGAAATCAGCTGAGGTCATGTCAGAACCAAATTTTCCTTCACCATAGCATTCGGTACACAAGTCAAAATCAGCCTGCCCAAAACAAATACTAGACCAGTAATGACCTCAAAGTCTAATGGCCCAAACTACACCAACAGACACTATTACATAAGATAAGAACTCGGAAAAGTAGAAGTCAACTGTTACAATTCGAAATTATTGAAAACAGATGATTGATGTTTTGATAGACCATACAACAATCAGCAATTGTTGAACGAGTGCATCTATGAAAAAAACAAAGTTTTCGCTTTCAAATAAGTTTTCTGGTGTTCAAATTTTATGTTCCTTCTAACCTAATGAAAACTGTGAATCCACACACTTCATTATGCTACTTCACTCGTAATTGCACCTAAAGATTGCTGTTAATACTGTAGTGGAAAACTGCAGACTAGAAAATAATAAAGACAACATTATAAGTAGCTGAACCTGCTTCTGGCAATGGTAGCGTTTACGAGAACAATCTGCAGAGCAAGAATTGCAATGGTACTCAACACCCTCAGGTTTTGCCAAATCCTCAAAAATGAAAGAGTCTGGAAGTAACTGAAGAGGCACGGATGTTGTCAGTGAAGACACTGTTGGGTCACTCTGAGGGGCATGAACAACTTCAAACTTGTAAAGTTTCTGAGCCAATGATGATGATTTGCTAGTCTCATCAACATCACCTTTCGATTCCGTAAACTCAGTCGGAGGAAATGGATGAAAGTTGATCAAACCCCAATAATCTAAAAACTCCATAACTTCTTGCCATGCATCCAAATTTTCCACTGACAGTTCTGACAAGGTCTTCAGTTCAATGTTTGTATGCGGTTCAGCATGAAATTTTTTCATGATTGCATTCCGTATCTCAATATACATGTGTTGAGATCTTTGTTCCAACTTTCCATTAAAAAATGAGGGCATGGCACGCTCCTCTATAGAATGAACTTTTGTCCACGAATACCAACCTACAGAAACAAATTGCAACATATGAAATTACTTAAATTCAACAAAGTAAAAGCAGTTTTCCTCTGCAACAACACATGTGACTAAGATGTCATATTGGAAGTATAAATAACCCACTTGAACAAAAAACACTACCTTGATAAATAAGGAAGAAAATGAATGATACTAAGAGCACCCCACCGACTCAGCTTAATTAAGATAACAGTTAAATGACAACAAGATGACTGATCAGCCATTTTAAAGACGACCAAAGAAAAAAAGCTTGCCCTAGGACATAAAGAAGTTCAGTCATTAATTCAGATTAAAATACAAGACATGATCCTTCATAATTGCTTATGTACATGAGTTGAGGTCCAGTAAGCTAATCTTTATTACCAGTTTTACAATTAAAACAAGGAATTTAGCTACTTTAGAAGAAGTGTAAGCTGGCTGTGCTTGTAGTTGAATCTATGCCTATGTATTTACATTGTTAAAAGCGAACGACTGTAAAGACCCTGACTTTGATCAACAATACCCAACAATACAATTTTTTTCGCCTCTCTTTTCTTCTAGATGCTAAACTTCTTCAATGATACCGGCAATGGCACATCTTAGAAAGCAAGTTCGAATAGATGGAAACCAAATTAAATAACAGCTATGCCATCAAAATGCAAGCAAACAAATTTATAAACCATGCTCCATATTGCAATTTTTTTTTCAAACAGCTTGGGAGTCATATTTGCAACCACATCCCCGATTGAAGACACAAAATAGGAACAAGAACAACACAAATTCGAACAGAAAAACAAAGTAACTGTTGGAGGATACCAGCATGCAGAGGAACGGCGTGCGCGCTAGGGTCCCGGGATTTGACTGCCTCGAACTCGGAATCGAAGGCCGGAGTCTCCGGCGGCTTGGGGGATTCCTCCGGCATCGCGATCGGCTCCGCAACCGACGAATTTCGCGTCGGAGCTCCCAGCGGCGACCGCCCGGGCGGGTTGGCCTGACCCCCCGCCGCCGCCCCCTTGTTGGGGGACTGGCGGGCACGGGTCAAGGGGCCATTGTGGAGGGGAGGGAGGGAGGCGCGCTCGCGGGCGAGGCGCTTGGCGGCGGCGGCGGAGTTGGGGGGGGCGGAGGATTTCCGCTTGTGGGAGCCTACCCGCCGCCGGGATCCCTCCTCCTGCGGCGGCGTGGAGGCAGGCGAGGGTTTCTCTTCCATTGCGCTGCTAGGGGTAGGGATCGAGGTCGGGCACCGTCGCCATTGTCGGAGTGAGGAGAGAAGGTCTGGGGAAGACGATGGGTGGGGTAAATATTATTAGGTACGCCCACCCTTGGCTACGTCGACCTGATTATAATTAACTAATTAGCAATTAGGCGCGGTCAACGTCTCTTTAAAAACACCGGGTAAAAAAAACTCACATGGAAATGTTAATATTTTTTATGCTCCTTAACTACTTAAGTTAATATTTTATAGTGAAGCATGAATGTGATATTTTTAAAGCAACTTATATAGGTCTAGCTCGAGTAATATAATTGGGTAGATTTATAATAAAAATTTATTTTAGATATGATCAAGCATGAGTTGGATTTGTACTTTTACTACTACTACTAATAATGTGTAAGGGAAAGAGCATTGCTGTATTGCGCTAAATCTTAAACCCTAAAATTCAAATTTTAATTATAATTTCCTTTTGAAAGATTTGGCAATTAAAAAAAAAACTTATTTTCGTATATCACTTTCTTTGGCTGGCTCCCCAAAAAAAGTCTTAAGTGCTGCAATTAATTAATATAATATAATTCTAAAATCCAGTCCGCTGTGAAAAATCAACCATCCATTGGATATTGCTGATAGTAGTTTTCAAATTTTAAAAATAATTGAGTATTTACACCCACACACGTCTAATTATTTATCGGTGTTACATCCAACATTAGCTATTAAAACTTAATAGCTGCTGAATTTTCCAGTCTTAGACGTTGTAGTTCATAATTCACCAAGCAGCGTCCATCAACCGAAACGATCTAAAATGTTTACAAGGGCTTTGATTTATGACTTAGTTACCATTTACATCATCATCTCCATACCCATATACGGGCGGCTTTACAGCCCACAATCGCTCAAGCCCACTGGGCTGAGTTTCATATTATACTTAACGCCAATACCTTGACGGGCTTCCACGGCGTGATCAACTCCAGCCTCGAAACGGGGCACAGCCCACAAAAACAAGAAGGCCCGCTGTGAAAGGAGAACCATCACTAGTCATACTGCTTGCCTATACTCCCCCGACCAAGGCAACTATTATTATATTACTATTATTTATTTATTTTAGTTATTTTAAGGGAAGTGGTTAGTGGACTGACTCTAAGTTAGTAATGGCTCCAGAGTTAGTGGGTAGGTACTCCTAAACACAAGGGAACAAACAGGGTGACCTCCTAAACAGACCAACAGACCAAGTCTGAGGGGGATTTGCTACCATATGGCTATTATTATTTTATGGCTGGTGAGTGACTCTTGCATAGTGATAGATGTGTATCCTCCTTTCTGTAAGAGGGGCGGTTACCTGAGCCAAGGTATAGGAACATTCCTAAGTGAGTTGTCTCGTTACAACTAAGGCCTAGATTATATATATTTTTTTTAAAGAAAAACTTCGGTCCCTGTCGTCGCCACCGACCTGTATCCAAAGTTGGTCAGATGTATTAAAGAACAAAGAAAGAAAGAAAGAAAAAAACCAATATTTGCTTCGATTGTCGACACCCAAATCTGGAAGAATTTGGCTGGGGCACAGTCATACTTGGCTGGGCCGGATCCAGCAGCTGGCGGTCGAAATGGCTGTAGACAATTTTTTCTTTTTCATTATTCTAAGATGTCTCTGTAGTCGGACAACCTTTATTTGCTTGGGTGAAGAACTAAAGAAACCTTTTTCTCTTTTTCTGATCTAAAGTAGAAGTACCGAATCGCCTGTAATGTGTGTGTAATCCTCCAATGGATCCCACGATCCATATGTAATGTTTGCTCCTTAGTCCAATATATTGTTCATACTATCATGTGAGAGAATCATTAAATATTAAATTAAACAATTGATTAGTTTTTGGGGGATATTGCTATTGTTCTCTTTTAAAAAACTATCTTTAATTTTAGCTCATTCAAAAGTTTGGATATTTTATCATTGTATGGCCGCTTTTGTGAAGATGATTTTTCTCCTTTGTTGGTCGGGGGCCATATCTTCTCAATCACTTGATGACTAAATGAACTAATATAAGACCACAGCAAATACTAGTGTATAATATGAAGTGTGAACATTGGGGTGGTCATGAAAAAATGCTTGACGTTGCTAGCTGGCTTGGTTGCCGGTGGCTGCAAACGAATCACCAGCTCAGGTTTGAAGTAAAAGCTTTATGAACAGGTACATCAAACTTATGAATGACTAGACGCATGACCAAAGCGTATGGAGAACCGGTAACGCTCACACTGTTTGGTCGCCCATCCTATTCAGGTACAACTGCTAGGAGTGACTGCGTAACTCACAATAGTTTTAGCCGTTTCATCCACCGTGCTAAATGGCTAATATGTTTCCACACATGGGCTTCCAAGAAACTAAGCTATAATTGATTTAGATTAATCTGATTGCCACTCCTTCGTTGTATATAAGATGAAACTGATCCGTAAAATTGTCCCAGTGTCCCTCCTAAACTAATGTGTTGAAATATGAACTTCTAATTTACTCATTATTGTGACATTCATGTAGACGAGCTTAATTAGACGGGGAAAGCCAATGTAGTCGGGGTGTCGGACACCTTGGGAAGAGTAGGGCGACGTACAAAAAAGATCTAACAAAACTGTTTACTTTTTCTGTGCAGACTTACTGACGAGTCACTGAAATTGTGGTCAATTTTGGGCAGCTGTGTGACATGCATGCTAAGGTGGAGCTTGTCTGGGTTGCGACGGTGACTCTATGTTTGTCCGTCCGTTGCATGAGTGAGACATCTCATCCATGAAGCCAACCTCCTTTAATCTGATTTTTGTACCGACGTTACCTGTGGCCAATACTCGGTTATGATTATACTAATTGGGAATCCAAATACTTTTAATATTTGTGAAGTTAATAGTAAGTTCTATAAAATTTTCAAATCACGATATATATTAAAATTAATTAAATTTATACATAAAAATTAATATTTAATATCTAAAATAATCCAAAATAACTTACACAAAAATAAGGTAAAAGCCATCCTCGTATTTAAGAATTTATAACAATATATTTATATTAATAATTATATCAAACCACTTACTATATAATCAGACTGTCTCTTATTTTAAAATTTAGCTTGTATACATTTTCAACTCAAATAAAAGATAATCAACATATATAAGCTTTAAAGTAATCTTTAACATCAAAATGCAATCTAATAATGTATATATTTGAGCGACAAAATATTATAGTAGTTGATTTTTCATCCAATGTAATTCACCTACTTGAAAAAATATAAAAAAAATTAATTACTTGTTAAAATATTTTATAAATATTAAAAGAGTAGAAACTAAATATAACATTCTTATATGCTCATTATTGACGCAATCATCAATATCTTCTAATTCTTCAATAATTATTATTCCAAATAAATTTGATAATGAGAACTTATTTGTTTTTTTACAAGTAAAAAATATAGTAGTAAAAGAAGAACATATGTTAAAAAATATATCAAAAATAAAAAAATATATGAATATAAAATATGAATTGCCTTTATATTGAGTCCTCAAGCAATTTTGCACACATATCAAAGCTTCCAATATTTTTAGACTCAAATTATTCCTAATTGAATTAATTATTTGTTCTCCAATATTAAATGCTGATTTTGAGAAAATAATTGACATAGGAATGACTAAAATATATTTAACAATTTTTCTCAAATTAGGATATTTTATTATATTCAATATCAACCATGATAATATATCAAATTGTTCATCTACTATATCCATAAAAGAAATAATTAGTTCATTCAAATAATTTTTAAAATTAATTCGTGTTGGTTCTTTTGATGAATATTTCATAATTAATTTATTTACTCCTTGCAATCTCTTACTTAAGCATCTAATAAGACAAATAATAAATAAACTTCTAATTCCAATAGAGGGTTTATTTGACATACATTTATCCATAGATTTTCACATCAATCTTATTTTAAAAATTTTCCCCATTATAATATAAAATTTATTTATTCATATATTTTAAAAAAAAGTAATCTTAATTTTTATGCTAATTGACATGAGAGAAACTAAAAAAAATAAAAGAGATAATGATTATATAAATGAGATATTAGTTGTTTGTGAGAAAAAAATAATATTTATGATAAAATAATAATTAGATAATAAAATAAATATAACATGAAAATAATTTTTTATATTAACTGAATTTTGATTGTGTATGATCGTAATTGACTTGACCGAAGAATTTTGACTGTAGATGATCGACTTTTTTCTTGAAGTTAAGTAGATGGATATGAATAATACCCTATCTAATGTCTGATCGACCAACACCCATATATATATATATATATATAAGAAAATTAATTATTAGGCTTTCGCTCGCTTTTTGTTTTGTCTATGATATTATGAGCTTGAATTCGCTCACCTATGTCTTTTTGTGATGACGATGCTTTGCCGGTGGACGAAGTTTATAAATTAAGCGGATCGTATCTTCCTCCTCACGGATAGCCGTCCGGATGTGCATCAGCATGTTGAAATAAGGTTCAATGGTGGTACATGTATCGAGTCTTCGATGGTGGTACATCAATGGAGTCTTCTTTTGAGCTTTTTTATATATTTGGAACTCCAAGGTTCCCATTTGACATATCTCAGACAAATCACATTTCAATTACCTCCCAAACACATTTTTAGCCTGAGCACGAGTTTGGGTTGGGCTGTTGTTTTTTTAGGAATAATTGGGCTAGTTAAATCATTAACATTGAAAAAATATATAACTTAGTTGGATCAATTTAATTCGTTTAATTTGGTTCTAAAATAGAATTATAGATATAATAATAATTTGCTAAAAACATTTAAAAATAAAAGATATTTTTGAAAAAAAAATTATATATTGAATAATATATTTAGTATATTATTAAAAATATTTATAATTCTATAAATAAATTAAATTTTATTAAAAAAAATTACATTTTTAATTTATATTTTTTTAACCTCTATAAATAATATAATACTTATATACATGAGTTATGAAATAAGACATAAGTAAATGAGTTGGGTATTATATATAAAAAACTCCCATGACGATAATTATAAGTATCGATCGAGGGGTATAGTTGATATTTTTTACTTAGTCAACATATTTGCGTGTATGTAATCCAATGGGTATCTACCAGTGACCCATGTATTATATCTTTTAAAAAAATGAAAAAATAGAAAATAAAATATTTTTTTAGAAAATTTGATTAAAAATTAAATAATTAGTTAACTAAACAAATTTATTTATTTATATTTGTATATATAGATACACACTTTTTTCTATGATTCCACTCAAAATTGACTAATGTATTTAATATTAACGTTTTAAAATTTATAAATATTTTTTTAATATATATATATATATATATATATATATATATATAATAGTGTGCAAAAAACAATCAAATTTTTTTTCAATAGTTTAAAATTAAATTTAATATTTTAAATATATCTTTGAATTTTTATGACAAATAAAATTATTATCTTTTTCATGTGGGAATTTTCATAGGTTAAAATAAGATTGATATCTATGTGTAATATTTTATTTTGAAGTAAATAAATAAGAAAGAATATATAACAGTTTTTTACTAGGAATGGGAGGATAGTTTGTGATATTATCTAGTGGTGGGAAAATTAATCATAATTACCAAAAAAGTGAAAAATATTTATAATGATAAAATTACCCTTCAATTGAAAAAAACAAACAAACGACAGCTCGCCACATCAACAACTGCTCTGCCATGGGGCGGGTAGGTCTGGTTCCCACTCTAGCCTTGGGATCGTCACACTTGGCTGCCCCAACCAAGGGCAGCCACTTCTGGCCGCCCAAAGCGATGGCCGTCCTCAAACACCAGCTATATAAGGCAGAACGAAGGATTTTTTTATTTAATCCTTTTTAGATCGACCGATGGCTATCGACAGATGACCGCGGGTGACTAGGCTGCCTGATCTGGCCACTCCAAGGCCAAATGTGGCCAACTTGGCCGCTCCAGTTCGAACCTCGGCCGTCGAAGCAAGGTAATTTTTTTTCAATCGAGGACATTTTAGATAATTTGATTTTTTTCTCCTTTTTTCTGGTAATTAGGCTTGATTTTTCTGCCACCTAGAAATATCAAAATATTTTTTCAATTTTCTAGTAAAAAACTCAAATATAATGCATTTTCAAAATAAATTTTAAAATTTAAAATATTTGAACCATTTTATAGTTCATTCTATTAAAATATTATTAAAAATGTAAAAAAAATGAATAAATACTTTACAACTTTAAAAATAATAACATTATATCTATATTGAGCGTATTTACAAAGGTACATTATGCACCTATATTTTTGTATTATTTTTATAGTTTAAAGTATGGAACTTTAGGGTTGTCGATTGTAACCCCCTAATTCGGCCTAACGAGCGGACTAAACCTTAATGTTATAATTTGAAAAATGGTTTATTGGACTACTACATACAAATTTTATATAGGTAGATCTCACCCTTGAAGGAGGCTTAAGACAAATAACTTACAAAATTTCATACAATGAATGCCGATAATACTACATAGGAAGGATTTAAAATTTAATCTCCTTAATAAACACTTCTAGCCATAGAAGAGGTAGCACCTCCCTTACGGCTAAGAAGGCAATTTTAAAATTTAATGAACGTTTCGGGTACATGAAGGCAACACCCCAATGCAGCTAAGAGGTTGAGTTTTTAAAAGATATGGATGCATGATCCAATTCTAATATTCATTTTCAGTGATTGGGTTATGTATTTTAATTACTTATGCTGATGTTGTGCAGTGAAGTAAATAATGGGTCATGGCTACCTGTTTTACATACCTCGCTAGGTAAATTAAAAATACAGAGGCAACATCACGTGCGAGGACATCATACTATAACACTCGGTCTTCACATTGACTCTTCATGTGGCATGAACCATATGCTTCTTCAGTCTATGTTTCTCTAACACACACACACACACACACACACACACACACACACACACACAACTGCAATTAAATATGTTCCGTTTACCTTAACACTCCTCATCATGTTCCTAGACCCTGGGGTTTACACACCCCATAAACGATTGTTAAGTTTTGCCCCAAAGTTAATACCCAACATAGTAGTAGTAGTAGTAGTAGTAGTAGTAGTAGTAGTAATAGTAGTAGTAGTAGTAGTAGTAATAATAATAATAATAATAATAATAATAATAATAATAATAATAATAATAATAATAATAATAATAATAATAAATTCACATGCAACTAAACATATCACACACTCAACTATAGTCATTCATGATACATGAGGTCAAAGCACATGCCCAATAATAGTACAGTTCAATAATGTCAAATACATGTTACAAAAGTACAACAGCCAGACCCTGCCATCACCACCGTCATGAGTCGCATATCCATGAGACTAAGCTGGCCAACGCCAAGTGGCCTCACCTACATACATATAGGAAAATATATCAGTAATTAAATAAATGATCACTAGTCAAAAAATAACTACAAATATAATGAGCTGGTAAATGAGTACTCCATTACCCACAGAAAACTTAAAAACTTCAAAAAGAGCCACACCGAGCTATAAGCAAAACATTAAACATAAGCTGGTGTGCTACCTTAGTAATTCATACTTACACACATAGCTTATGCCCTCATATCTTCTATATAATTCCCGCTATGATACTTGGATGACAAATGAATAGTTGGTTAAGCTAGTGTCATAAATTCTAGAAATGTGTTGCGTTATGCGGTACGTTCATACATTGTATTACTTTATGGAGTACTAATACAATTTATACCTCCTGTCAAATGCTCTCATATTCGTAAAACAAAACGCTCGTATACATATAATAGGCTTGGGTAGGGATTTGCATATAATAGTTTTTGGAGCTTAGCTTTTAAAAAACCATCAAGGGATCTCAACCTTGAAGTTTTGCAAATTGTAAAAAACTTAGTCAAATGACCCACCATCAAAGGGATCTGATAAAATGTTGTTAATGCCATCCTACATATAAAACACGACGAAAACTGTTCGAATAATTTCGATAACGTGCAAGTATACACGGTCGAAACAAGTAATATAATGATGAGCTCGAGTATCGTTCCCACAGAAAGATGAATTTCCTTAAATTAATTAAGGCAAAATAAAAAAAACAGCAAATGACTTAACTAATTCTATGTAATAATGTTAAATTAAAGGAGAATTTCAAATGATAAAGCTCGCTCTAGAGTCGAATTTCCATTAACCTGAATTTAACCTTCATCACATCTTACTCTTATATTTTATTCCCTCATATTGTCGATCTAGGATAATTATATGGCATGGTGGCTCCCGCTCCTTCATGCTTCTATTATTTTGCCTCAATTTCTACCTCCCGGTGACAATTGATTGATCAACAAAATAATGCATTAAGATTTGCCTTACAATCGCATACAGTATTGTGTATCTCCCGACCACAATGAAAACAAGTTAAAAGACTCGTCGATAATGAATTATCAATGACTAATTTAATTCATTTCTCCCGAAATCTAATTAAACCTCATGATCTAAGAAATATGCGATCAGTCTATTATTAGTATTAAGAATATAATAACTCAAACAAACTGATAGAATAAAAGAGTAAGTTGTTAAAATAAATTCAATTAAACCATGTTCAGTTCCATTTTTCTCTAGAACGAAATAAGGAATTACTCCATAGTAAAAGAAAAGAACACAATAAAGAAGAAATTATTTTTTATTATAGTAAAAAAAGAAATACAAAACTAGAAGTACTTTTTCTAAACTCCTAAGCTAAGAGATGGGATAAGATGAGAACTAATGATCCAAGCAATAAATGACCACCCATTTATATAGAAGATGAGATACGAGAATTTGAAAAAAAAAGTGTTCACGAATCGACTTATTCGAATTAATTTTGGTGTCCAATCAAGTTTGCACCACCTCGTCATACTCAAATGCAGCTATGTACTTCCCTCTTCATCGAGCTTTGTAGTCATTGGGTGGGGTCAAGTACCATGACCATAAGCTTAATTTGTTTTATCTTTTTCTATATTAAAACACCAAAATTAAGCATATCTCATAAAATATTAATTAATTAAATATAACAAAAAATATCACCTAATTAACAATATTTATACCCAGGATTTACAAAATTACATGAAAAATATGGGTAAATATTATATATTTTAAATGCTTAACAAAAACCTTGGGAGCCAAGTAGAGATGAAGCAGAAAGAGTCATACAGACCCGGATGAGTGAACTTTTTGTCCTAAACTGGCGAACTCACCCCACGCATCCTAACAAGAAGATGGACCCCGATTCACAATCAAATTGCATCAGCACTCAAAATGATCATAATTCTTGTACTACTTTAGTGTAAAATTCATATCTCATGTTATACTTATCATTTTTGCATGATTCTTACGTATCTATATTCACCTTGAGTATATCTACAACTTATATGTTGATCATTTTGTTAAATCAGATGTTTATGAGATTGTAAGGTAATGACACTTCCAAAAGGTGGCAGCTTGCTAGTCCTTGTGACCTGGCCGCCCATCTCCCAAATTTTTGCACCCATTTGTAGGTCTTTGATCAAGCTCATCTTTTTCGTGTTTGTTTCTCTGTGTCTTGGTTTGCTCCTGTATTTTTACCACACTAAAAATACCTAATTAAAGGCATGAACAAAATCCATAACCATCCCTTGTGCTTGTTGTGTCTGTGTATGCTTGATGCATGATCTGTGTTGGTGCTCATTTTTGAGTCATTAAACTTTTTTATAAAATTTTTAAAAATTATTTAATGACCTAATATTTGTATACTATCACCATGTAAATTTGGATTTAATTAAAAATCATTTAGGTGGTTTTATTACATGGATTTTGGTCATGTATAGGAATGCAGGGTCTAACCCTGACTCCCTAGCTCTAGTTGTAAAATCTGTGGAGCATAGTGTTGGTTAAAATTGCTAAAATTTAACTAAAACCTTAGCCTTCATCCCAGTAGATTGTCCACCAAATTTCATAGCTTTTAGATGGGTAGAAAATTCAGTAGGAATTTCCTAAGCCTAGGCCCAGGCAGCTCTAGAAATCCCTTGCCAAGGTCATCCCTTCCCAAGCCCACTCAAACCTAATATGATCAGATTTGAATTTGAAGTTTTACTGGGAGCAAGACCAAGGTGTTGGATAGATGTGACTTTTGACCCAGGTTCATTTGGAGTTCTTCAGTCCATGACCAAGCCTACAAAATTTGGTGTGTAGTCTAGAAACACTGTTCCCAATACCTTAAACCGACCTTGGTGGGCTTTGTTTGCCATGTTAACCCATAGGCCAACATTTAGTAATTTTTTTACCACACCCCAAGAGTGTTAGGGCCCATTTCTCCAAATCTAAGCCTATTGGGCAATGTTTGACATGCTTAAAAAGTCATCTGCTGAAGTCTATTCTATAAAATCCTAAGTTTAGACTTTTTCACTAAGTGTACATAAAATCCTAAACCTTAATTAAGGTGACCCAATGAGGTTTAACACTTTGTGAAGCCAAGATAATTAGGTTAAATAAGTTTTCTAAGTTATACTTGTGTGGAGGCTTCGCCTCATTTTGCATGTTAATGCGATCCAATTATGATTTAGGATACGCGGGGTGATGATGTAAAACCCGTGATTCGAGTCACAGGTTTTATAGTCGTTAGCCGATCTGTTCAGCCGTCGGTTCGAGTTGAGTGTATTTCAGAACATGTGTAGTGAGCCGATGCCGGTCGCGTTTATAAGGTATGAGGGGTAATGTGTAGCGAGGATGTGATGATAATGAGATGAATGAGCAGAGAATGAGTTATCAGAATGAATGAGAGCATACAGTTGACGATTTTAGATTTTTTTTCATTTTGTGACCGTAGAAATAGTTTTAGGCTGTTTACCGCGTTAGGATGTGTTATGGGATAGTTTGGGTGGGTTATTAGTTATAGAGCATGTCATTTGGATGTTGTGTGTTTTATTTTATTTTATAGGATTTTTCCTGATTTTTATAGATTTTTTTAGGATTTATTACGCGTTAGTTATTATTTTTGACTCGAGACGGACTCGAGTCAAGTTTTATTTACGAAATTGCCACCCAACGTCCTTTTTTCTCCCCCGACACATTTCCTCACCAAACCCTACCCAACCACCCCCATGCGCCGCCGCCGCCGCCGCCTAGCGCCGCCCGACCGCCAAGCGACGCCGCCCCACCCCACCACGGC